>APFE031090868.1:0-11354 GCA_000404065.3 Pinus taeda | reverse complement strand
TAATGTAAGGGCATAATAATAACAATAGTGGGCTTCTATGGGACACAATAGTAACAATATGGGCACTACATGGGTACACCAATATAATAAGGGGGTTGTACTAATAACAATAAGGGGTTACACTAGTAGTATAGGGGCCTAACATCATCAAACTTCATCATATCGATCTTTGGAATGTGGTGGGTCTTTATTCCAACATTAGAGTCTATGAAATCATGATTAACATTTCGTTTGTTCTCATCATGAGTTTTGTCTACTACATTTTCACCATTAGGAAGTCTTTCTTGTAGCAACTTTGTCAAACCTTCCACGTCTTTCTTCAAATCTCCAATGTTGTCATTCTTTGAATCATGATTAACATTTATTTTTTTCTCATTCTGAGTTTTCTCTACTACCCTTTCGCTATTAGAAAGTCTTTCTTGTAGAAAATTTGTCAAACCTTCCTTCCAACCTTCCATGTCCTTCTTCCAATCATCAATGTTGTCTTTCATACCATCTATCTTAGCTTCCAAACATTTCTTTAAACCATCCATCTTATCTTCCACGCATTTCTTTAAACCATCCATCTTAGCTTCTATTACTTTTTGTGAGATTGAAATTTGTTGCACTTGGTCTCGTAATTTTGATATATCATGTTGCATTTTTCCTCTTCTTCATAGCATGCTAGAGCTTTCAGGACTTACTGGGTGTTTCCATTTTCTTTCTTTTGGGGGTCAATTAATGATAATTATTCTTCACTATGCCTTTTGAATTCCTTCAAACTATTGTTCAAACCAAACTTATGCAAAATTTAAAAAAAAAAACTACACACATTTTTTCACTTTGTAGGAGCTCGATATTGAATTTGATGTATCTCTGAAATTTTGGATCTCCAAGGTCTAAAATTGTGAAATTTGGTAGCCCTCTGAGTCCTCTTTCCAATGCCACCATTCTGATCAAAATTAGATTCTCCAAGAAAGTGTTATACCCCATCTCCCAAGATGACATGATTATACATTTTTTTAGTAGAGCAAACTTGTATGAAGTGTCACATGTCACTGTTTCAACCTTCAGACCTGAAAATGATGCACAGAAAACTAAACACTATCATCTTTCTGTAACTTCTTACAAAATTTCAATCTAATATTCTAAGAGAAATTTATGAGGATTTTCCCAAGGTCACATGTTTGGGATGCAATTCGGGAGCCTGCAAAAACCCTAACTTCCTTGGATCATATCTCCGAAAATATAATGAGACAAGATCTAAACTTCGTACCCAAGGATCATTGAGATTTCGGCTCAGATGGGTTTTTTTTAGCTTCTGAAACGTCGAAAAAAAGTTATAGTGAAAAATCCATGATGACCTGTTTTGGAGCAGTGAAACCATCCAAAGCTCTGATACTAAATGTTATGAAACCAGCTCACAAAAAGATAGAAAAGATAGATCAATGACTTATAAATCATCATCATCGAGGGGGAAACCTCCTTTACATTACACAAATGAACAATTCGTGGATGATACAAATGACAAGATCTCCTTTCAATATATATAGGAGGCTAAGCGATCCCAATACAATCAGAGCCTACATAACAATAATATTGTAGGGGCACAATAATAACAATAGTGGGCTTCTATGAGGTACAATAATAACAACATGGGGACTATATGAGCACAATAATACAATAAGGGGGTTGCACTAATAACAATAAGGGTTTACTCTAGTAGTATAGGGACCTAACACATTATCATATATTATCTTAAGAATTTGATGTCCAGATTGTTTCTCAACAAAGGCCTTAAAGCCCAAGAACATGTTAAAGACTTCACTCTTGAGTTTTAAGAAATATACCCAAATGCATCTGAAGAAATTATCAATGAAAGTTAAGAAATACTTGTAGTAAGAGAATGAAACAACTAGAAGTGGACAACATAAATCACTATGCACAAGCTATAAAGGAGTTGAGTCATGCCAAGAGGCACGTTTTTCAAAACTATGCCTATGATTTTTTCTTAGTACACATCTGTAACAAACACCATCTCTGCAAGATACCATAGGAAGACCTGTCACCATATTCTCTTTACATATATTTTGAAGGGAGCGATAGTTTAAGTGACCAAGTCGCTCATGCCAAAGTTTGCTCACTTCATCATTATGAGCAAAAAATATCGAAGGAAGAGTTGATGACCCAAAGTTATTAAACTTATACAACCTTGTAGAATCATCACCACAACTAGTAGCTAAAATCTGTCTAGGATCTCTTAGGTCCTTAATTACAACATCATGAGGTGAAAATTCAACGATTTTACCTTCACTTGAATGAGTTATCTGATATATAGATAGAAGGTTTCAAGATAAGGTAGGAACACATAATACATCATTTAATTGACCCTTGTCTAGATGAATAGTTCCAGTCCCTACAACACTAAGAGATCTATCATCACCAACATATATATTTTTTGTGTTACAATCATTTAAAGAAGAAAACATGGCTTTGTTTTTTTCCATGTGATAAGAAGCTCCAGGCCACTCATGAGAATGAGAAGAAGAAGATAAATTTAGTGCATAACCAAACCGAGATGCTTGACAACCACATGCAGAAAGTGTTATTCCTGAAGATGAATTTGAAGTTGAATAGTGTTCCAAATGGATGTTATGCTTCTTCATTGTTGTTTCCAAGGCTTTCATCTTCTTAAAGCATTTGGATTCTAAGTGGCCATCACGATTACAAAAGTTACAATGTCTATCAGTCTTCTTCCCTTTGTTTTTATTTTCCTTATCATTTTGTTGAATTGCTTTTTCATTTTGAAACTAAAATTTCTTAGGACCCTTGTTTGGTTTAGGACCATTCTTTTTAGAATGTTTCTTCTTAGGATTCTTTGAATTGTGTTGTTGTTGGGTTACTAAGGCTTTCTTAAAAGAGTTTCCATTATTAAGAAGAGAAAGATGTAAGAGTTTTTCTTGTTCTCTTATTAAAGAATCACAAAAGGCATCAAGAGGGGGACTTGTAGGCTTGTCATTGAGCAATAAAGGCTTATATAGTAGAATGTAAGGTGGAAACAAACACAAAGTAGGCTGGTCCTAACTTAGTAAGAATGGAATAGATAAGGATACCATCTTCTTTCTTAACCTTAACACCTTCCAAGAGAAGTCTAAGGGTCTTGAATTTGGACAAAAAATATTCAATTTAAAAAAAATTATTGGGGTCCAACATAAGCAACTCATTTTCGATTTGATGGGCTCTAATTTAATTTTTACTTACAAAAACTTTATTGAGTTGTTCTATTGCTTCATCAGGGGTATCAAGTTCTGCGATATGGAATCTCAGATCTAGAGAAATAAACATCCATATCAACTCATGTGCTTGATCTTGCTTATTTTCCCATTGGTTGCCTTATCTTCATCTTTAGGTTTAGATTCTTGGCTTGAGGCTATTCTATAAATACCTTTACTTCTAAGTAAATCCTCAATGTAAGATATCCATTGGAAGTAGTTGGTGTTGTCAAAAAGAAATAGGCATGGACTTTCCATTTTAAAATAAACTGAAGATGAAGATGTTGGAACTAAGTGTTCCAATGGAAAGATCTCGAAAAATTAGGCCGATTAAAAAAAACAGCTCCGAAAATGTCTTCTGATGAAGAAGTTATGGCTTTTTGAAGAAATCTTGTTGAAGATGTCGATGAACTACATGAATGTTGGGAAGTGAATGATAATATTATATTTAAGCCCCCTACCCCCGCCCCCTCTTCCTTCCAAACTAAATTTAATTAGCTCACTTTAAAAAAAAAATTACTTTATGTGACTCACTTTTATAAATAAGTGAAAGTCACTTTTATAATGGTACTTTATGAACTACCCACTAAATTGTAACTTAAATAAAAGATAAAGCGACTTCGAAATTATAAGTGAGTCACTTTTTTATAATGGGTGAGAACACTTTTACATAAAGTAACTTTAAAACATAAGTTATATGTGCTTTTTGAAAAAGTAACTCAACAAAAAGAAAGGCTTGAACTCAAAACCTCTATTCTCATAAAGTAACTTTAGACCAAGTGAGCTAGTTTAAAAGGTTAGTAATTTTTGGAACGGAGGAAGGGTTTTTTTTTTTTTTCTTACTAAAGCTTTGGAGTGTGTGCTTACTTGAAGAAACCTATTTTTTCCTACAAAATAAAGCAAAAAACCACACAACCCAAAACGAACATGCAAAAGAAATCCAAGCCTTACGTCTTAATGTTAGATTTGGCCAGAAACCAAATATTTTCCTCAATGTTTCTGATTGTCTGAGATCACACTAAGGCGCAGCAGAAAAGAGCATATGCATGAGAAAAATCTTTTATTTTTGTTTTTAGTTTACCCATATGGCATCTATCTGCTGGGAAAAGAGCATACACAGAAATGAAAGGTATCGATCTAGTAATAAAAAAAAATATAGAGGACTATAAATCGAAATAAACAAAGAGATAAATAACCCTAACTGCAAATAGAGACTATATACCTCCATATCTTAAAAATGATGTAGCTAGGGCTGCTAGAAACATTTTCGTGTGAAAGGACCCCTTACTGGAACAGATGCTCCTAACACAATAGAGCAGTCCTCTCGGCCTGAAAGCGATCAGAAACAGTAGATCTAGAAAATGACGGTTAGATGCAATTGTACCAGCTTCAGATTTGGATCACCAACAGATATGGTCCTTGAATAGCTCTGATACCATGTAGGAATTTATAGGGTAAATTCCTTGTATAGAACACCAAAGGACACCGCTCACAAATAGATCCTAGATCAGTACACTAGTATTCTTGACGTGGTTAAAACTCTCAAAGAGGGAAACAGTCCACGGCATGAGCCAACGTGGCTACTTCAGGCAATTTATTAATGTAAAAGAAAGAAAATTTACATAAGCTTCTCTCATGAACAGTCACCTTACAAATGACCCTCCATGCTCTTTAAATAGAGATCATGGACCAATCTGGTGTTAAGCCACGGATCAAGTGTCGATAATATCAAGGTGAGAATGAACCATCAGATCACTTCATGTCTAGAACATATCGTGACCATCGGATTGTAAGTTACAAAAAGTACATAGTAAAGAAACACATTTTACCTAACTGTACACTAGACCAAGTTATACTTAACTATTTCTTATGTGTCGGAATATCCTAACATTTGGTTGATGTAGGGTGTGTCTTATAGCATGACTGATTATGTATGAAAAGTATTATGTTGGTTAAGGATATTCTACACATTTTTGTGTGGTTTATTTTATGTAATGAAGTTGTAGGTTGGTTAGGATATTTTATACATTGTTGGGTAGTTTATTTTAAGTAATTAAGTTTTTTTAATGTCTAAAATAGACGTGGTTTATTTTTTATAGAAATTATGTATTGAGTTATGTATTTATTTATTTTTATGTTGATTGAATTTTTAAATAATTAACTATTATTTTTTTAATTGATATTTGATAGGCCCTATATTTTAGGTTATGTTATATGTGGTTTAAAATTTTTAATTTGATCTTCATTATGGGGTGTTTTGTTATTTATCCTCTAGTATTTGAAGAATATAATTTGATTGGATTGCAAGGCAATGAAAAATTGTATAATCTCACCCTCCAAAACCAACAGGAAAGAAAGAAGGTTGTTGAGAATATTTTAAGGAGGATAAATGAATTTGATGCAGAGGTCTAGACCCTCAAAAAACCATGCTAAATTTTTAAAATTCCTTCTTTTATATCAAGTACAGATTGGGATTTTAAGTATTAATAGTGAGGACAAACATTTCAAAGCAACCAATGCACTTAATGCATGTAATACAAGAAAATAATTTATCCTATGCCTAACTAATAAATGGGACATCCATAAATCAAGTAAGTTTAATGGATTTAAATCAATACACAAGAAGGGTAAGGGAAAATTGATAATCAAAATAATAAACATGAAAAATTAAACAATGAATTATGGTGTTTAGGTTCATATCAGCTAATCTAAATAAATCAAATGATATAAGTAATGTTTTAAAAAGGATCTCTCCCACAATGTATTTCTCATTCTTTTATAGTGCTTATCCATAAATAATGGGTTAAAATGCATACAATTTGCATCAACATTTTACTGAACATTGGATTCATAAAATTTATTTCCTTCACATTTAAAGTGGATTTTTTCTCATCCTTCGTGTTTTTTATGCTACTTTCATGCCAATTCTTATGTTTTATTAATTTCAATCATATGTTATAGTACTCGCAATATTTATAATATATTTTATTGAAAGTGTTTTTTATTGCTTAAATCTCATTAGTTTAGGTCACTCCAATGAGAAAAATAATAAGTGTAAGCATAGTTTAGCGAGCACTCTCTATAGCAATGTTACAAGGCCAAATTCTCAAATCTCCCTAACCCTTTATTCCATGTTCACAACAAGGAAAAAGAAGAGATTCTTTTTAAGATAATGTTTAATATACTCTCAACTTCAATGAGATACTTTGGAGTTGTAAGCAACCTCATTGTGCCTAATGGAAAAAATCTTCCAAAGGTAAATTCCAACTTTTCAAGTCTCCTCTCCCTTTAATTGTAGGACTCCAATTTGAAGGCAAAGAGATAGGTAATATTTTTTTGTATTATCGTTTTTTTTATGTTCAAACACAAAGGACCAAGACTTATAGAAAGTATTTGTGTGAATATTTATGTTATTCTTCTTTTCACGTTTTGAGTACTTTCTTTTCCCCTTTCAAAGGGAATATATATCTAGTTTTCAAGCCTGGGATAATTTACATTCTCTCTTTTCAAATTGCACAATATTTTCACCAATTATAATATGTCATTTTCAAAATAGTGAAGATCAGCATAGAATAAGATCATTTTAATTTCAACTTTTTTATAATCCTAATTAACAACATTAATATGAAGGTCTCCCTCAAATGACTTCGACATTTTCATTCACTTACTAAAAGTGTGTTATAATAATAATTATGTTGATAGGCACTTCTATTTTGGAACAAGGCTTCAAGAATTTTAATTTAATTGTCAATAATTGTTAGGTGGATGGTAGATATTTAACCTCCATTGAATTTTCTAGAATATTATTAGTAGTATTCACAAATCAAAGGTTGATATTTATCTCTAAAGTAGTTATACCATTTTTAACCTTTTAATTAAATTGATTAATTAAAAAAATATTATATGAACAAGTGTCATATAAAATGAGTTATGGTTTATTGAGAATGTAGTATTGATAAGTCATGGTATTGACCCATGGGCATATAGTAATAAAACCTTGATATAAAAAAAATTGTTAACGTTATTTGAACTACTCCCATGTTAGAGAAAAATAGTCATTACATTTCCTAACTTTTAAATGAGGCTAAGTAATCTACTTTTGTACTACATATTACCTTAAGTTTTAGTTCAACTATCTTATTCTCATGTTCTTAACAAATGTCTGAAATTATATAAATATATATTTGAAGTATTAATTCATTGGAAAGTGTCTCTATCTGATCTTCGTGTTCTTAAAAATGTTTGAAATTGTATAAACATCTATTTTTATAATAATATATTGTGAACACATGACTTGGACAAAGTTTACCTTTGACATGATATCTACTCTTCCACTTGCCACTAGTTTGTTCTCTTCTAACTAGTTGAGATTTTACTATTTTTAGCTTTGAGACCTAGGGAAGTTGTAGGCATTGAATTGGTTCATTTACTTATTAAGATAATTAGAATAATTGAGTTGAAATTTAGCTTTGAGGTCTACGGAAAGTGTAGGCATTGAATTGGTCCTTTTACTTATTAAGATAATTAGAATAGTATAGTTGAAATTTATTTTTTTATGGAGTAGGGTTTAGGTGGAACATATAATGATAACTTTGAGACAACAATTTGCACCATCACTTTCTTAATGTGCACCTTCAAGTTTTTTTCTTTTCTCATTAATTGAGGTTATAGTTATTTTTAACTTTAAGGTTGAAGGATTCTAGCTCAATGATAAATCTTCTTGTTTACTGAAACATGTATAACAAATGTTAAATTAGATAAAATTAAATGATAGTTAGTCTAGTCCATTTATTAGTTAGTTATATTTTTTACATACCTCTCATAACTCACTAATTCTCCCTCTCATATAGTAAATTACCACTTGCCACTTTCTTATCCTAAGTTAGAATTATAGCCATGTCTATTTATTTATTTTTAAAATGCTCTTTTTAACATTATTATTTATTATTTTCCCATTATTTTTAAGGGATAAACAAATTTAGCGTAACTATCAATGACCATGAGACATGGAATGAAGGTGGAGTTTCCATTTAAGTAGAAATTCTTTATTGTTTCTTTATTATTTAATAAATAAATAAAAATTCATAATTTATATTAATAATAATAAAATAGAAAATATATTTATTTATTTATAAGTTTGGTAGGACCTTCTTCATTCATTTATCAAAAATGGCATATTACATCCATGATGAGGTGGTAAGGTGGTCTCAATCTGCCCAGTGGGAAACCAGATCTATTGGCCACCGTATCGCAGTATAAGCTGTCCAAAAGAAAAATAGTTTAAGACTGTCTTGTAGAGCTCTATACATTTGAATATTCTTATCTCTCCTAATATCTAAATATCTAAGACATAGTATCAAAGTTTTCAAATCATGCATGTATACATAACAAAATTGAAAAACACACTAGGCATGACATAGTACTAATCATCAGAAGAGTCCACAAGAGCTAGATCTTTTGCTCTTTGAGCCTAGTAATTTCGCATGAGGGAGACACATAATATGTTTTTCTATACGGCTGGGGCGGGTATTCTATTGTTGAATTTGAAATTAAATAAGATGGAATTCTTTATGAATTTTTGGGAGAACAACATCGGTCTTGGCCAGACCAGCTACAAGAATTGACAGAGCTCTTACCACAATATTTTTCATAAGCCAATACAAGTAGACGGTATGTTTGTATTAAAAGGATCATTGTGTGGCATGACCAGGGTCTGATAGCAACTCCAACCATTCCTCAACATCCAAATTTTCCTGAGTTGCATGTTGATTTAGTTCTGCATCCCACCCAAATATAAGTTGGCAGATTTGAGGCTGAGTGCCAGACTAGTAAGCCTGAGTCACTTCATGTATAATACAAGAGGTCGATCTATGGCATCGACCCTAAACAAGATGTGGTTGGGGTTAACTGCCTCCACATCGAAGGCCCGCACGATGACTTTGACCCCGAGTCACGCCCATCGTGGAGCCTCTTCCAGAGGAAGGTCGCACCATGTTGTGAATTCATTGGCCATGAGACTGAATCGGTGCCCTAAGATGACAACCCACAAACCATAGCACAATACAAGTGGCTAGCTTAAGGACTTGGTGTGCGCACCTGGAGTTGAAACCTGAAAGGATATCATAGAAGAAGTCCATAGAGCTATGAGCATCAAGTCAATAAAACAAAGATTTTACAACAAAAATAATATGGGTGTACTGATAGAGACTAGAATCATTAACCCATGGTTCCCGAGCCTTCGAAGAAAAAAACACAAAATCCATTCAGACGAATACTCTCTCATATGATTTCTTCTCTTACAAACCAAAAGAAGTAACAAGAAGGCAGCAAATACAACCCAAGCACCCATGCACCCATGCATAGGGTACAAATTGAATGTCATTGTGCATACCCCGAGTACATTCCCATCCGGGAGAGAAGAATACTATAACTAACAAAAACAATTCGACCAAATTGAGGCCCCATCAAAAAATGTAGTGCTTTCCTTCCAAAATTTTCTAAATATAGTCTTTCTAACCCGAAACAGTGTCTCAAAGACTTGTTTCTCACAAATTATCATAGAGAACTTAAAGGAAGGGATAGGAAGGGGAGAATACATAGATAAAACATTCCCGTAGACATTGGATGTTTTATATCGAGAGAGAATTGTTGTACCCAGTTGACAGGCTTCTGAAGGAACCTTTGAGAGCACACCTGAGAATTCCACTGACCCTGTAACCAAACTAATTACATTGCCTTCGGTTCAAACCAAACTCATAGCATAAAATTCCAGGCAAAAGATATCACACTAATTTCTTTGATCATCATTAATGCCTTGCATGTGTATAGCCACCTTTGCAAAGGTTGGCAAGTGTGTGAAGGCCTAAACCATACCCCTCACCATCCTTTTGTCTCGATATTTGTTAACCATAACATGGACCCCGAGGACTCCAATTGTCCGCTCTCACCCTAATCGAAAGAAAAGTAAAAAAATAATATTTTTTATATTAATTCAAATTTATAAAACCACAATAACATTTTTGTAACTAATTATTTATATTTATTTAACAAAATTAAATATAAAACAAATAATACATTATAAATATAATAATAAAATAAAAATTACAAGAAGGAGATTGTATATTATTCTTTGTAATTATAGGACAAAGTGCACCCTAAAGTGAGGATTCTTAATTACCTTAAACAATGTGCAATTTAGTTACAGTAGAATACTTTTTAATATAAAAAATTCTTAAAGATTATTAATAATGGAGGATATTGATTGTTAAATAAAATGTTATATATATATCAAGTTGTATATTTTTATTTTTAAGTTAAGGAATTGCTATATATAAGTTTTTTTTTAAAGAATTAAATTTCTTAATTTATTTATGAAATTGGTTTCGTACATATTCTAAATAAAATTTGAAATATGATAAATCAAGTTAAATTGAGTTATACATGTTTTTTCTTCTAAAGGGTTATTTAAATTATTTTAACCAAAATCACATTAATTTTATTTGAGTAAAAGTTAATCAAGTTGTATACGGTCAGTGGTAGCAAGAAAGCTTTGCGGTCTATAAATTGGAATGTGGATGTTTAGTTAAATCTGATGTAAATGGTTTTGGCCATATCATCCAAACCCAAAAAAAAGTTAATCAAGTTGTTGATTAAAAAAACAACACAATAGTTATTGTGTATGTGGCGCACTCTTCTATTTTATTTTTGCAATGGTATGGCATTTTTTCCAAATTCTTATAATAATCAAATATAATAAAATTAATAAATTTCCAAATCCTTACCCTAATTAAACATTATAAGATTAATAAATAATTTGATACTATATTATTATTTTAAAATTATTTATAACCTATCGTGAATTACTAAACTAATTTTTTTAATCTAAATTTATTTACAATTACAATACTATGTTATATAAGTGAGATATACATCACATTCCCATACTATATATATAATTCCATAGATAAATCCGATATACATCGCATTCACATAAAAATATATATAATCTGAAAGATAAAGGGAATATACATCACATTCCAAAAATTAGATTTTAGGTTAATTATCTTGCCCAGGTGGAGGATATGTTCCAAACATTACCTTTGT
>APFE031090866.1:0-25777 GCA_000404065.3 Pinus taeda | reverse complement strand
CTGGTCACAGGTCCGTAAATGTGTCCTCCAATGTGCGACAGCGGGGGTGCAACAGGGACGGTGACCAACGGTGACAAATTACTGCGTAACAAGCACCATCATGATGTTCTCTGATGAGCCAAGGAAGCTTCAGCCAACATCCTAATTCTATCCTGCTCTTTCTTGCCTTTCAAGGCCTGCCTTAGCCTAGTTTTCATTCTCTTGACCCTCATATTGCAAATCTTGTTTCGAGTCCTATACTGATAGGCCATGTGTCTGATCATATGATTATACCTGTTGGCCTTTCATAGCAACTTCTTAAGGCGTAGGTTGAATCTTTCAAGCCAAGTATCCCTATCATCTTCAGTCTCCTGCTCAATAGGAGTCAAAGTGACTTGTGCTTCTTTGCCACTTTGTCATTTCAACTTGAGCATTTCTAGCTCCATGAGGACTTGTTTGTCACTCAATTGTTTGTTTTCTTGCTCCAAATATGTGATGACATATTTGGCTCTCTCCAAATTGTTCGCCAAAGCTTGTACCTAAGCTTCACTTTCTTGTATGATGATATCTTTGATGGTTTCTTCGTTCTGAGCCTCTAAGTCAATGATTTCAACTCCGTGACGAGTATAATGTTGTTTCGGCTCATCATGCTCAGTTAAGTCAAAATCCCTTTCCTCCTCATCATCAAGACTCTGCTCTGGCATCTTTTCCTTCCCTTTGTGCAGCTGCTACACTTGTACGTATTGTGCCAAAGAAGAAGGCAAATCCCCTTCCACATCTTGTGGTGCTAGCATTTGTCTATGGGCTGATGAAGAAGGCAAGGCCCCTTCCACATCCCGTGGAGAAAACACTTGCCTATTGGCTACAAATAGCCTCCTTATGCCCCTTTGATATGTCATGTAAACGGGCACCTTAGTATTTCTTGTCTCCTTCGCCTCCTCATCTGTTTTCACTTGGCTAGAAGGTCCTCCTACTTCTTAAGACACTAGTGGAGGAATTTGAGGACCCCTAAAGATATCATGAGAAATAAAGGTCTCCCAAGAGATGTTAAGGAGACTGAGATGATGAAGCACAATGATCTCGATCAGGAAGTAATGTTAAAGACTACTCATCTGCTGAGGGTATGGCTTGTTTGCTTGAGAATTTACTCTTGGGGAAGAGGGACAAAGGGAATGGGAATGATATGGAATAGGGGTAAAGGGAAAAAGGGATAAGGTGATAAGGGAATAGGGATAGGGGAATTTGGAGCCATAGGGATAGGTGCTAGGATGAAAAGTGAGGATTTAGGGTTTCAGGCATCATTAGGGAGATTTTAGGATTTCATATTAAACATGTAAAATGATGCTTAAACATTGGATTTTCAAACCAAAACTAAAGTGAGGGATGTCCACTTACTTGTAATGATGGAAGGAGAGAGAAATTTAGATTTTCCTTGAGAGTTTGAGGGTTTTTAAGCTCTCTTACCAAAAGCACAATGCCACCGCTCAGAAGCGCAGTGCCAGGCCAAAAGCGCAGTGCCTGTGTAAATTTTCACTAGGAAAATCTGCCAAAAGCACAACGCCAAGTCAAAAGTGCAGCGTTGGTCTCCAAAAGTATAGCGCCACTTCAAACCCACTTTTGACTACCTTCCTAATGTCCAAATTTGGCATGGGATAGCTCGTTGGAAATCTTCTCAACTTTACTTTCCAGAACATCTTGAATTGTTCAATTTAGAGCTCATTTTCCCTGTCAAAAGCTCAATCTCCCAAGACTGGTAAAAATGTGTATAATGAGGCTACCAAAATGTAGAGTGCTAGTTTAGTTAACTTTTGGAGGTCTTCCTCAACTCCCAATTGGGCTCATGACAGCTCATTTGAAATCTCCCTATGTATAGTTATCATTTGACTCATCAAGCAAGTCATGTGGTCATTCCAGCTAGGAGAAAGCTTGATTTTCCCAAGGTCACTCCAGAAGCACTGCAACTCTCTTGTAGCAACTGTATGTTTGAAATTTCTCTAAAACCATGACACCTGTGTAAAACGTGAAGGAGTTTTTTCTTCCTTGGGCTATTGTGGACAAAAACCTCTCTCACATTTTCCAAATTCTTCCCTGTTTGGACTAAAACATAGTTTGAAGAAAACCCGACCCTGTGTGTGGCAAATAATTTGTCCCTTGGAATGAATTATTGAAAAATTATGGAGACATGATGTGTATGAGTTGGAATGGCCTCATACTCCCTTAACTGACCTCCCTTATGCCTCACATACTCATATGTCTTTGATTTCATAGCCAACCCTAGCTCAATGGGTGAGGAAATTAGGGTTTAGTGCTTGTGGAAATGATGATTTGGACACCCTTGGGAAAAAACAACTCCCTTGGCATGCACTTAACCCTTTGAAACTTTACCCTTACACTTGACTATTTCCTTTGAAAAATTGATCTTTTGATGGTTTGGCATCTTTCGAACACTGAGTTAATAGCTTGGGATGGTGAAATTATTACATTTGAAAGACATAAAATTACATAATGAAATAAGCATTTCTTTTTACAAATCATCTTCACATGGTGAAGGGATGTTATTTTATCACCCTTTACTTGCTGGTACTATGCAATGGAATGAAACCTTGGCAACCCTAATGACCTAATGAAACCTTGAAAAACCCTAAAGACCTAATGAGACCTTGAAGGACTGAATTTCAAGATGAAATAATGACCTCATGACTGATACAAATGGCATGATAAAAATAACTTTTTGGATGATGTACAATAAACAAGATATGAAACTATGCCAGCAAGTAATCATATTTATGGAAGAGTGATGTTTTTTTACTAGGACTACCATCAGTGACTAATTTTTTGCATGACCTAGTGGAATGATAAAAAATCGCTGAATCGGCCCCCTAAAATGATATGAAAAGATGATTTTTTATCACTGATGGTAGGATGCAAATACTGAAAGTAGCATTGGCCTTATTGGGGATGGCAGCTCCTTGGAGGTGTCAAGAACACCGTAGACCAGGTAGCCTTACCATGTGAGCCAATACGGTCAAAAACTTAAATTGAAATGCATGACTGAAAACTAACGACTTGACGACACAAACTGACTTTTACTCAACTAAAAAATGATGCAATACTAAAACACAACTGAAAAACTGGAAAAGATGCTCAAAATGGAGCTTATTCAATAAAACCTACTTTAACTGTTCCATTCATCACCTGATCAAGTGAAATGAAACAACTAATGCAACCAAGTAAGAATTCTAGCTGCTGTTTGAATTCTCTGCAAGTGCTTGTTTATGAGAAAGAAGAAAGAACGATTGAAATGCAACTCCCATGGAAACTTGTAAACAGATCCAAATTTTCCCAGATTGAATAATATGGATTCTCTATCTGACTCCAAAAATACTGCATGAGGATCTTGAAATTCATGTGCATTGGGACTTAGCTCATCCAATGGATTATTTTGCTTCTCCTCGTACCATGAATGCAAACTTTCATATGAGCTTTGTGACGAGAGACCTGCTGAAAATGAAAAAGAAATTAACTGCCGGATCAAGTTTGTATCAATACCTTTTTCAAGCTCAAAGTTAGCTAATGGAGAAGGACTTTGACTGCAGACATCATCCAACACATCAGCTATTGGATCATGAAAAACTTGAAAATACTATTGCAACCCATTTTCTATTGGTTCCAATGAGATTGCATGATTTTCTACAAGCTACTCATCCTTTATTGAAGAACGACTATGCAAAATTCCCTTCAAAAACTGAAATGATTCAAAACATAATGGTACGGAATCATCTTGCATCATTTGATCATATGTTCTAGCTTCCAAGTCTTCATCTGCAACCTGATATTCAATGGCATTCGAGGGCTGCAAATCTAGATATGAGAAGTCTTGAACAAGGATTACATTTCCCTCTAGATGGTCCAAATCAAAACTTATCGACGGTTTATTTCTAATTGCACGAAAGTTGTCTCTAATGAACTGAAACGAAGTAAAACAAAGAGGCAAAGATCCTTCACTTCAAAATTTTTTGCACTTTCCTCCTCACTTCCATAGCTGATATGCATCAGCTGATCACTGTATTCAAGCTACTGAAAGTGAGCTTCCTCCTTCCACAAACCAACTGTGAATTTGTTTGCAAGATTAGCTTCTGTTTGGAGAACATAATCATCATCATACTGATCAAACTTAGTCAAATCATCAGTATAAAACACATCATCAAGCATACATGTCATATCAACAGATCTGTCTTCCCCAAGATGATCTATAAAACAATCATTATCAGATCTATGACAACTATGATAAGAAAGGAAATGTTCTGGATCAACCACTTTTCTTTCCTCAATCAGCGAGCCATGTTATTGAACATCATACTCATTCCTTTTGGTGATCTTTTGCATCATCTCTTCCACTGCACTTACCAAAATGTCAAGCTTTACCTCTAAAGATGTTGATTCCTCTGGTTCTATGTTCTTCATCGTTTCTTCCTTCAACTTTGTCCTTTTGATCAACAGATTAGCCTCTACATCTACTGCACTATTTTTCATCTCTTCAAGTGTTTCCAGGTTCCTTTCCCTCAGCTGAAACTCCATTTCTAGATCAAAGGCTTTCGGGTAGTGTAAGAGAGTAGATTCAGGAGGAGGTCTTATATTAAAAGGCATCGAAAAATAGACTCGGTTAAACCTGGAAAAAAATTGTTGTACTGTCTCCCCTGGCTATCTTTTCAGTTGGTTATACTCTTCTAGAATCAAGAAAGGGTTCTGTCTGATCACCCACTTGTCGAGGAAAACTTTGAACAACTGCTGGAATTTTGAGATGCTCACATTAGGCAGGGTTTTGAACCAACTCTTGACTTTGCCTTGCAAAGAAAGAGCAAAACGCCTAATACTGACATCCTCTTCATCAACTTCGAAAAGGTCAAGAAAAGACTCAAAATTTAGTACATGTCTCGCAGCATTGATGTTGTCACATTCACCATCAAATCTTGGTAGATATAGATAATGATTTTTAGGGAAAGCATGCAATATAGGAGGTAAAATCATAGGCTTGTATCTATCTAGAACTTTACAAGGTATAGGAGTATATACAAAAGCTGTAGAATCAGTCTTGGTCTCTTGAGGCTCAGCAGTTTGGAAACAGTCATCATAAGATTCGAAAGAAGGGTCTTGATCAAGATCAAAGGCATGCGAATATTTTGTATTCGCCATATTCAAAGGGAAAGAATCAAATGAAGGTCTAGGATCTTTTCTCGAATATAATATACTTTTTAAAGCCTTCTTGACATTCTCGGGAAAAGAGAAGAAATAGTTTATAACAAAGAACATAATGTATTGGATGAAATTCCAACTTGAATACCTGATCTTTCTATATTTTCCTTTCATGTTTCTGCTGGTTAGGTTCATCCTCCAGTGGAGTCCTTGGATTTGATGTCAAAACTAATTTAGAGTCGCCAACTGAATGATTTCAGCCTTCCAGTGTCTGATCGTTGTCCACCATCAACAATCAAATCTAAAATTGATGCATTTTGTTGAGGAACATAAAACTATGTTTCTCAGTATGGTCACCACTATGTTATCACCTAGATTGACCTCAGGCTGGAGGGAGGATAACATAGTATGGTCGCCACTATGTTATCACCTCAGATTGAACACAAAGATCTCGTCCTTCGTGAAGCCACCCAATATTGTACGGTTGCGGGTGTGGTGTAGTCAGTAGGCCTAACCGCTTCACGACCTTTGCTGAAATGAGATTCTTTTTGCTGCCACTGTCAACAATGAATTGCAGCGGCAAACCTTCACCCACATCCGTGAGTGGAAAAGACACTCCCCCTCCTCTGGGTCTTCGGGCTCATTTTTTTGGATCTTGGTAGTTGCAACAATGACACTCGGCTCTGCATCAATGATATACTTCTCTTTGCCATTCCCCCTGTCGGGTTTTGACTCAGGGTCAGAGCATGCATCTGATTTTGAAGCCTTTAACTCAGCCACCAGTGATTGCTTAGTCTAACACTCACTTGTGTTTTGAGTGGGGCTCTTGTGGAACTCACACCACTTTCCCGTGTCCTTCTTCGACTTCGTGGTGTTGTTATTTTCTTGTAGCTTCGACGGGTTGTCTTGGGTCATCCCACCTTGGCTTTGTCCTTTGGTCTTCAGATTTACAGATCCAAAGTCTCGTTTCTTCTGTCTGAACTTTTTCTCGATTTTGACAACATATCGGTACGTCGTGCCGAGCGAGGAGATGTTTAGGAACTCCATCTCTTCCTGGATGTATCAATGTAGGCAACTGTGGTATTTGAGTACCAAAGGCAACTCAGAATCCTTGATACCCAACTTTATGTGAAGGGTATGAAAAATATTGGTGAACTCTAGCACGTCTTGGTCCCTTCCCTACTGCAGCATTGTCCACTTTATGTATTGGTCTTCATAGCTTTTAACAGGGTAGTACTGCTCCTTGATGGCAGTCCGGAATGAATTCCAAGTGGGTGTGGCTGAAAATAGTGAGCCCGTACTTTCATCCTTCTGCTCGCAGTAGGTTTCCCACCAGTCCTTGACGTGGGGGACTGGTTTGAGAAGAGTGAAAATAATCTTTTCTCGACTTGAAAAATCATGAACAGAAAAATACCCTTCTAGCAGATTTAACCATTTATTTACAACATCTACATCTATTTGACCCCCGAAGATGGGGATTTCAAAATTAACTTGTACATTAAAAGGTGTGGTGTTTCCAGAGTAGTTGTTGGAATCTAATGCATTGCCTGTGGGTAGCCACTAAAGGATATATGCAAAATTATCCATCATTGCGTTCCTTTGTCAATCAAGGGCTTATTTGAGCAAGATTTTGATATGATCTCCTGCCCCCTCATCTTTATTTTCATCCGCCATGGGAGGCCACCAGGATTTGCGAGGCAGGTCTTGCAAAGGTTCGACCAATTCAAGCCCTAACTCCTTATATCCCGACCTTGTTGGGGACATGCAAAGAAAAACAGAGAAAAAGCAGATCGCTCTGATACAACTGATCCGGATGTAAATAGGAATGCAACAAATTATAGAGATAACCATAAACACAAATATGCAGTGGAAATAATGCTTCATTTCATTAATGTAAATACTGAAATATGCTTACAAACAAAAATGGAAATAAACCAGCTAGGGTGATGGTAGCTTATCTCTGAAAAGAGATGTGGCGGCTACATGCCTCTGAACTATATTACAATGAGGCTCGAAGGCCTATTTATTGTTGAGAAACAATGGAAAACACTAAACATCCAAAAAACCTAACCCTAGAAGATGAAACACCAAACTGTGGGTCCCGTTTGAGTAAATTGGTACATCAACTTCCCGGGGTCGTAACTTTGGCATACGATCTCTGTTTGACGTGCCCAATATCCTGTTAGAAATATCTATTTGAGAACTAAAACTTTAGGAAGAGCTTAATCCATGGAACCATGTTGCTCCTAGATTTCCCAAAAAGACATCGAGGGCCTCAAAACGGCTTCAGAAGTTCAGGACCCAAAAAACTGCTAAAAATAGTAAATTGTGCCGCAAATAAGGAAATTGAAAAACTAACAGAGACAATTGTGGGGGTCCATGTGGGATAGGTGGGTGGCCACCAACATCCACCTAGATCACCCATGACCTTGGTCTTATTTTTCCTTTATTAACTTTATTACATGGATTTTTAACCCGAGGTCGTTACATTTATGATATTAGGAAGCGATCTAACCATGGTGCAATTTGTTGTTGGCCCCTCGCTGATTATTCCTAGTGAACAACCCATTGAATGTGTCCACCTCAATGAGGCCCAAGGATTCAAAGGGTTTCCTGCAAAGAATCTGCATCTACCTCAAGCCTCTAGACTGCCCCCTTATTTTAATCCAACAACTTGATGAGGTTGAAATCTCCCTTGAGAATCCATGGAGAGGGGGATACCAAATTTCTAGTCTAGGGGACCATTTTAAGAAACAACGATTTATCATAAGATAGATTCAGTTCATACACATTAGAGAGACGAAAAAACTCCCAACTTGATAGCCTGGAATTAAATTGTCAGAAATAAGAAAGCGGGAAACATATTAATCACTCTAATATCATGATCATCCCATAATATGTCTAATCCCACATTGTGCCCATAGGAATCTATAACAGTTGTTTGGTATTTCCATCATCAATTGCTGGTTAGGTTTGAAAGAGCCTCCCATGAAATTTTAATTTCCTCAATTAACATAATTGAAATCTTTTCCTCCATCCATTTGTCTCTCAGGAGACTTTACTTTCCTTTGCTACTAAGGCCCCTCATATTCCATGATACTATTTTAATGACTAAGAATTCTTGGCACCATAGAGCACCTCCATGATAACCCTAACACGCATGGATTTCACCAAATTACGACCTAATTTGTCCAACAATTGTAAATTTCTTTTACAACCCCACTTCTTCTCCTCCCTATGTGGCTTTTTTGAACCTTTCAATGAATTTTCCTCCAACCCCAAGGACTCGAATCCCAAATTAGATTTGGATGCTACATGTTTATGCTTTAGATATGCTTGACCTAATAAGAAAAATTGATTCTCCAAGAGGATGAATGGATCTTTACCTTTCCAGGCTTTCATAATTTTTGGTAAGTTGAATGTGTCCAAGTCCATGTCCTCCACCTAGTCTGGTAGAGTTGCAACCCCCTTAGGAATTATGTGGAGAAAAATGAGGGGAAAAGGTGGTTGAGTGAAGGAATTAGGAGGTGATAGATTAGAAGGAGAAGGGTTTACAATCAGTTGAGAACTATGGTTCCACTACATACAAGGAAGGTCCCCTAGGCTCTTTCATTTCAACATTCATTGGTTGATATGGAGTGGAGATACTAGAGGCATTTAATGTTACAAGTGGATTGAATCGATTCTCTTTCACTACCTTCTTCTCTATTGCATTCTAACATGGAGGGGGTTTATTAGGATTATGAAAACTCCTCTCAACCACTCTAAACCCATCATTGAATTGAGATGGTGTTGATTCTAAGGATTCAATCTACTTCACTAGTGGGAAGTCACGGTATAAATTCTCCTACTTGTGACACCTCATACGCCTGAATGGAATGTGTCCATAGTCAAATGTCTCCTTCCACAACTCATCCTCGAAATAGATGCTAATTGATTCTGAAACAAGCTTAGATATATTCATGTACATGCATATGAAAGCATATGACATATACCGTGCCTTCTTTGTTGCCTCTAACACTTGGCATTATCTATTCCAACCAATGTCTCATCTTCCTAGAACTCTCTTGGTAATGAATACATTTAAATCCATATCAGAGTTGCCATGAAATATTACTTGATGGAACAAACCATTCAGTCCAAAATTTGAGATAAAGTCCAATAGAATTAAAGAAGTATGGTCCATTCTCAAACACTTTGTCCCTATCTTCTAAGCTAGCAAAAATTATGGTGAAGAAACCCTTGGCACCAAGCTCCAACATGATGTGACCCTTCTTCTTCCATTTCTTTTGGATGCATTGGGTTAGGGATTTTTCAAATGGCCAAATGACCAAAAATTTCCCTATGAGTGCATGATCAAACTCGTGTTGTATATATTCTCCAATGTGAGTAGACTGGACTTCGAATTTAAGATCTATTGCTACTATGGGGAAACAACTTCCTAGCCTTCATTTCTTAGCATGCCTGGAAAATTTTTTCAAGTTTTGTTGATCATTATTTATAACTGACCCAAAGAAATTCAAATTTGTAGTATTATGCTGCTCAGGAATTTTACCATCCACTATAATCTGGATGTAGGAGGGAATATGCTCCCTCTAGTGGCATGTGTCATAAGAAGATAAAATTGTAATGGCATGAGGGTTTGTAAATTTTTTTAGCTAGGGTTTTGAAGAGTACTATCACTCTGATAACACATATACACATGTGCTTTTGGAATTTTTCTTAGTGATATGGATAAAATTGATTTATATTAAATCGTTAATAAATATCATTGTGCATACTTGAAATATGTGGCTTCACATGTAGCACCTACAACATCTCCTCAAGTATTGGCACAAAGCCCAATGCAATATGAGAATATTTATTCATGTTCTCCCTCACTTGTTTAGCATGCCAATCTTGTTATTTTTTGATGGTTGGGTAGCATTAGACAAGTTTTCTAGTCTTGACTTTGGTTAGAGAGGCTAAAAAACACTAGAACTCTAGAACCTAGAAAATGTTTCAGGATAAAACAGCTAGAGATGGCTCAATTAAGTTAATTAGAAAGTAATTAATTTTTCCTAAGTCTAACTTAGGAAAAATGATTAATTAATGGGAATAAATTGAGAAAGGTGAGATTTCTCTAAAACCTCACATGGATGGACTCAAAGATTTAATCTTGGTCATTGATGAAGATTTAATCTTGGTCATCGGTGAGCCAACGATAAATTATAAGAGGAGGGCGATTGGGTTGGGGGAAAACTTACAGGAAGAGCAAGTTTAGTTTTACAGAGAGTAGCATTCAACTAGAATAATTTGATCTAGAAGGAAGTAGGAGTAAGATGGAGATTAATAGTAGATTTATGGAGGAGGATTCCAGATCTTGAAGAGTCAGTTAAGAGAGGGATGAATTTTCCTTAAGAAGTTGTGCAAGGGCTTCAGAGGAAAGTTTGATTTAGCCAGAGGCCAGTATAAATTCCGGGAGGCCAAGCGAGTCACTTCTAAGGTAAAAAATAAACAAAGCTGCAAGATTCACAATGTTCTGGAGGAAATGCGAATTAGGCTATGCAGAGGCTCATGGCCATTTTGTGTAGCCCAAATCAACTAGATTTCGTAGTAGAATCAATTGTGGTGTTGAGGTATTGGCCTCATAGATATTTTTCTAGTATTTCTCTCAGATTAGATTGCTAGAGTAAGCATCCAAATTGTACTCAAAATTTCTACCGCTATATAATAATAAAAGCCTCATCTGCTGCAATGGTTTTCCTGCATCGGATTTTTCCGGGGACATTTGTCAAAAAATAACTGTCATATTTTTATGTGTATGTTCTATATTTCTCAGATTATAGAATTTTATTTTTGCAACATTTTTATTGTGAAGAAATTGTAGTGTGATTAGTTCATTATTTTTTCGTAACAAAATAAACTGCATAATCAATCCAATTAGAAGAATTATTTCCAATTACTACATTTCAAGGAAAATTTTACAAATCTCACATGGGTCACCCTCTATACCTCACTGCATTGGGTCAAACCACATTAGGCCCCACTACTAGGTAGGGGGCAAGGACACAAGTAGTGAGAGCACCAATAAATTTTGACCGTTGGGCCTTCACACATCAATGAATAACATTGTGCACTAGCACTTGATATTTCATGGGGATTCAAGCCTCTAGAGCTACCCAATGATGGGTGTGATCGTATGGTACTCTTTGATATTGATCTTCCAATGAATTACTAGTGAAAAGTGCCAAATAACCATGACTAACCTCCTCCTATGGTACATGCCCTTTGTTTAACAACTTTATGAATTTGATTATGACTCTATGACTAGGGGGTGTTTTAGCCTAAGGCAATCTCAACTTTTGAGTTTTAGATTGTTACATGAATAATCCATTAAAATATATAAATAATGAAAATTACAAAAATTTAAACAAAATTTAAATTTAATATCAATAATAATGATAATAAATCAATTTATTGTTATAATTTGTTCATTGAAAAATTGAAAGAGAAATCCTTAAATTTTTTTATAGTTATTAAATCATTAATAATATTATAGAATTATTATACATATTTACAAAAATAAATTTATATTTAGTAGTTAAATATTTATTATTAAATTATTTTGGTTAAATAATTTATAAAAAAATATTAAATAGTACAACTATATAAATTAAATTGTTGGTAAATGTCAATATGCATCAATACATAATAATAAGCATTAAAACACTTACTCCATGATACATCTCACATTTGTCATTTCTTTTATTTTTTATTTATCATCAGGATTAACTAAATTATAATTTTAGATGATATTTGTCTCATTGGTTCATGAAACCTGGTTCTAGGGTTTAACAAAGGAAGTGATAGAGGTAAATAGGTAACCATGGAAGCGCAGGGAGGAGGGAGCTCCACTCCCTCCTACAGTAATGTAGTTTCAAACAGAGGAAGGGTAGGGAAAAGGAGCAAGCCTCCACACTCCTTGGAGCACACGACAAAAAATACTGAAACCCAGAAGGCGGAAGGCAGCAATACCCATGCAGAGCAAGGGACCCACAAGGAAGACCGACAGGAAGAGAAAGTAGAAGATAAAGGTCAGGGAACAAATAATAGAACCAAGATGGGGCCCTGTAAACCCAAGACCAATACTAAACCGCGGGTAATATTGAATGGTCCAGCTCTATAAGAGCATAGGGATCATATGGAAAACTATGCTATAATATGCAAATTTATGGGAATCTGGCCGACAGAGAAAGTGATGTACACTTGGATAAAATACAACTGGAAACCAAAAGGGGAGTTAAATATAAATCTTGGATCCAAAGGTTTCTTCATAGTGGTGTTCACGAACATGGAGGATAGAGATAGGATTTTTGAAGGAGGACCATACTTCTATGCGACAGCTGGTCTATATATGCGGCCATGGACGATGAACTTTGTGTCGGAGCGAGAAACATTCACATCGGTACCGGTATGGATTAGACTCTACTCCTTACCTCTAGATTGTTGGATGCCAGAGTCTTTAAAAGCTATAGGCAATAAATTAGGTAAGTTTTTAAAGATTTTAGAGGCAACACTACGAGGTAAGTATACCTCCTATGCTCGTATATGTGTGGAGATGGACCTATCAGGAGCTCTTCCAGATGAGGTCATTCTAGAAGTCTATGATGATGAATGGGTTCAGACAGTTGACTATGAGCATATCCCATTCAGATGTCACAAATGTCATGAGCATGGACACCTATTAAGAGATTGTCCTCTTAATAAAAGGGAGGAACATATAAGCACCAGTAAAGAAAAAGACCATACAGGTTTTACTAAAGTGGGAGGAAAAGGGAAAGGAAGGGGAAGGAAGATACAAAAGAATATCAATGATAACAAAAAAAGAAGTCACAATAGATTTGAGATTTTAGAAGAAAGAGAAGAAGCTGAGGGCAATCAAAGGAAAACAGAAAATCAGGGAAAAAGGGGGAAAGAACAAGAGACCAACATGGAGTTCACACAGGAACAGAATGAACACACAATAGACCCACTGAGCACCATGGAAACAGAAAAATACCATGAAATGACTCAAAGTGAAAGTGGTACAAAGGACCAAGACTTACAGGAGATCCTAGAAAGGGAGAACCTGGAGCTAGAAAAGTTTCTAGAACAAGGAGAAAACCTGGGAATAAACTCCATACCACAGGAGGAAGTAGAAAAGGTACAACAAATATTCCTTAACAAGTCACACCAAAAATTTGTAGGAGTCAAAAGAGGACATGACAACCAGGAAAACAAAGGGGCTTCCTCAATAGGATTAAAAACGGGAAAATTGGAAAAAAACCCAGCTGGGAAGAGAGGAAGAAAGAGACAGAAAGAATTGCTGCTAGAGTGTGGAAAACTCATGATTGACACAGGAAGGATGAAAGACCTTTCCAGTTACTCCTTAAAAAGCTCACCTCAATGAATATCACAACCTGGAACATTAGAGGACTAGGGAGTAGAAGAAAATAGAGGAATCTAAGCAATAGGATCAAAGAGGAAAAAACTGACATAGTTTTATACAGGAAACCAAATGCTCAGTGGAGAAGGTCAGAGAAAAACATAGCAAATGGCTAAATAGATATGAATATCTTGAGGTCAAGGCAAATAAATCTGCTGGAGGAATTCTCACTCTATGGGATCTTCAGAAATTTGCTATGCTTGACGCAGAGGCATCCAAACACCACCTCTCCTTGATTATCCAACTTGTAGGTGACAGGCAATGTTACATGATCACCAATGTCTATGGTCCTCAACCAGTGGAGGACAAACTTTGGATCCTCACTACATTGGAAGATATGAAAAAGAGATACCAAGCTTTACCCTGGATTCTAGGGGGAGATTTTAACATGATAAAATCACTCATGGAGAAGAAAGGGGGAACTAGAACACTTGGTAGGGATTCAGTTGCCTTCCAGAACTTTCTCACCAATATGAAACTGGTTGATATGGAAACTAGCAATGGTATTTTCACTTGGAATAACAAAACAGGTGGCTCTACCCAAGTAGCCTCAAAATTAGACAGATTTATTATCTCAGAGGAACTTCTACTCATGGGGAGTGGCCTGACAGCGTTCATCCTTCCTTTTGGAGGTTTAGACCACTGGCCCATCCAATTAGAAGCTTCTCTAATTGGTAAACCAAGGAATATCCCCTTCAGGTTTGAGAACGTTTGGCTCACGCACTCAGATTTCCTCACAAACATTGAAAAATGGTGGAAAGAAGAGCTACACTTGCAAGGTACAAAGATGTTCCTTCTACATCACAGGCTCAAACACATTAATGGCAGACTCAAAGAGTGGAATAAAAATGAATTTGGTAACATCTTCAAAGCTAAAGGAGAAGTGGAAAATAAACTGAAGGAAATAAATCAAATCCTTATCGTAGAAGGCTACACAGAGGAAAGGAAAGAGATAGCAGAGTCACTTCAGCATGAATGGGAAAATAGATGTCTACAAGAGGAAACATTCTGGAGACAAAAATCCAAAGTCTAATGGATTAAGGAAGGGGAGCGAAACACCAAATTCTTTCACAGATCCACCATAGCTCACAGAAACAACAACAGAATTGTGAAACTTACAGATCATCATGGTGTAGAAAGAAACACTCATGAAGAGATGGAAGAGGTTCTAGTTAAACATTTTCAGAGAATTGCTAAGGAAACTATAGCAGATAGATCACAGTTTACTAAAACATTTACACAGTACATTCCTAAACTGGTCTCCAGAGAAGACAATTACAATCTCAACAGACCAGTGACAGAGGAAGAGCTTGAGGAAGCCATCACAGAGATGCACAATGGGAAAGCTCCAAGTCCGGATGGCTTCAATGTGGACATTTTCAAGACATGTTGGAGGATTGTAAAGCATGATATTCTGGAGGTAGTAGAAGACTCGCGCAAATCTAAAAAATTCTTGAGGGCGATCAATGAATATTTCATAGCCTTAATCCCCAAACAGGAAAAGGCCACCTCTCCGAACAGATTTAGACCTATAGCATTATGCAATGTGGTTTACAAAATAATATCCAAAGTGATTTCCAATAGACTCAAACCTCTCCTCCCCACCATCGTGTCTGAGGAGAAAACAGGCTATGCGGAAGGGAGACAAATTCTGGATAACATAAGTCAAGTGCATGAAGTGGTTCATTCACTTATCACCAATAAGTAGGTAGGGATGATAATTCAGCTGGACATAGCAAAAGCCTATGATAAACTTAGCTGGACGTACATAAGAGCAGTACTAAAAGCATATGGCTTTGACTATAATTGGATTAAGTGGGTCATGGCTGTTACACAGTAAATTGTCACTATCCTCATTTCAATATTTCTACTGTGTCATGTGTCAAATCAACATGTTCATATATTCCCACTGATGTAAGAAGATTAAGCAAATGCTCTCTGCTGCTGCAAATTGACCCTAATTCTCTTAGTTTCTACCTCGTCGTGAGTAAACCCTTAATATACGCAACGTTCCCATGTCCATAACAGTCTCATCGCGACTCCGTCGCCAATGTACATCTATTTCCTGCAATGGTCGGATTTCTAGACCCGGCGCGAGGTTATGAGTTGTGTCTTGCGACGACGAGTCTGCGTGCATTGCCTCATCGCGGTGTTGTCGTGAATAATTAGTTTATGTCCTGCGACGATCCAGATTGGGCGAATTCGTTTCAACAGTCAACCTTCTGGATGTCTCCAAACCTGGTTGTTGGCATAGTTTGGGTCGGCCTTCCTCCTCTGGTATGGCATTTCTGTCATTTGTGCTACCTTCCTTGAGGATGAGCTCTCTCTTCCACATTTCACGGAGACTCCCTCTCCTATTAAAGCACTCACCTTTGATATGATCAACTAGTTAGTAATTCCTTTAGTTGAGCAGTGCTGCTAGTGCTTTCAAGTTTAATAGATAGCTGGTGTGGGTGTGACAAGTGTGGGATTGTTGATAGCTTGTGGAAGGTTGTGGAGTGCCTTTAACTTTGTGTTAAAGCTTATGAATGAGAGAGAGACATTGTATGTTGGGAGATTCATCCTTGAAGAGTGAATGCTTGAGAAACATACTGGCTGGACCATCTGAGAAGGCTTGCGACGTCAAGACTTGGTTGTAAGCTTGCTCTTGTTTCATTAGTAATACAATCAATGATGTTTTCCTATGTATTGTATGTAATTTACTTAATAGCTCATGAATTCTTGACTTTGTGAGTAAATAGATCATTGTTGTTTTCCAGTTACGTGCTTTGTTGTATTTTCTTTGTATTGTTTCAGGTTGATCACTCATTAAGGAGAAGGAAGTGGAAGTTGAAGCAACACAATGGAACTTCATCGACCACCGGTTTGAGGAAGGCCTCCAACGATGACTGTTTAAGGAAATCAGTTGTTGATATGTCTTTGCTCTGACTAGACTGACTCTAGGGCTAGAGGGGTTGCCTCTGTTTGCAGAGGGAACACTTTCCTACATCACAAGTTGGCGACTTCACTGGGGAGTCCATCCTATGTTTTTCTCTTATTTTCTTTTGCTTGATTTTGAGTCAATGTCTTTTGGATTTTGGGATTGAACCATCAGTCTTCTGGGTTACCTGGGTCAATCTGGGAACCCCTTTGTTGTCTGTAATGATAGACTGGTCTTTGTTTGGGAATTTTTATTTTCCTTTCATTTTTTTTAAGTTCATCGCTAAAAAAATTTAAATAGTTGCACCGACATGCGTTGTCTCTATTTTGTAAGTATGTGCGTCGCTGAATCCTGTCACACAGTCGCGACGACTGCTGAAATCATCCCGTCATGTGAAAGATGTGTAGTTTCGCGACGACATCGCTTTGTTGCTACGGCTAGTGGCTAATCGGCACTAGTTGCTTGTGTTACACCCGCGACGATTCCTATAGAATTGTTTTTTTCAATTCAGCCTCCTGAATTCATCAGTCTGGTTAATCCCTGGTCGCCTTTCTCTTATCTATTAGTTTTCTTTAATTTCTTTTAGTTAAGGTGCTCACTTTTCAGTTTCATTAAAGTGAATCTTGTATTTTTTGTCTTTGTGACCTGGTTTTTCAAGTTTTCAATTATTTGCCTTGGTTACTTGTCTATTCAAGATTCATCCGCAACTCTCCTGTTGGCGTGCTTGAAGTTTTTCCATTGCTTGTTTCTTGCTGATTGATGTTTAGTGTTATTTGTTGAACCAATTTCCATATTGATTCGATTGTTTCATTACCAGACATAGATTACAATTGTTTGGATCAATCAGTTTCACGCTTGCTTGTTTGTTTGTTTAGAATTCAAAGCTATCAAAATCAAAAGATTGCATTCATTAGTATGTGAAAGTGAAAGTGTATTTTGCATTCCAAGTTTTTCATGTTTGAAAAATTAGAAGGCAAATTTTAAATCTCTCATTAGTAGTATCAATGCACTGTAGGGATTGATGTGTTTATACATTGTGTCTCTTGAGTGATTGCATTCACTGATCTTGGTTTTGTCTTGGTTTGGGAATGATCTCTCTACCCTTCTGTAAGTAAGAGTTCATCAAAATGAAAGATGCTTTATTCATTCTAGTTGCACCCTAGGTTTTGATATACATACGGTAAGGCCTGGGAATTGAAACATAATTCAAGATCAACTCTAAAATGAAATGAATAAACCTAACAACGCATTGGAACATAATGCACATTATTTAGAGTTCTAGGCTAGAGACATGCTCCATCGTCGTTAAACCTAGTCACTATTGTTTTCACTTAAGGTTGGGTGATTCCTCCTTCTGTGATCCAATAGCTTCTAGCACGGAATTGTGCTCCCAGTACCGTCGAGTATATGTTGGGAGACCCCACTAGGTTATCATCCTATATCCTTAGGAAGCCGTGTCTGTCGCCTTGCAAACCGTAACGCACCGAACACAGCATTCGGGAAGATTGATTGCCGTACAGAAAGTCCTTGGTTTTTATATGATGGCCAAGGTGTATATGTAGTTTAACGGGTTGTTTGGTACACCTTTTACCTAGTTCTCCAGAGTAGTCACTTTTGTTCCTTTTCGAACTCCTTAAAAGAAAAAGGTCCATCTAAGCACTTGTCCTTTCAGGCTCATTAAACCTCGAAAGAGATAGAGTCACCTTTTTGTCCTTTTCTCAACTCTTGAAACATGAAAAGGTCAAGATTTTTTCCTGCATCATAAATTTGTTGCCCACGAAATATTCCTGGCAACAGTTAGAGTTCTTCGTTACAGTTCGAGTGTTTTTCAGGCTCGTTCTCAATGGCAACTTTCCCCGAGTCTACCGACAAAGGTCTTCCCCCAGATGGGAACACTGGTCCATTTCCTTCTTTTGGAAATGTTGGTGCTCCATGCATGGAAACATTGTCTTTGCTTGGGTTAACCATTGGTTTTCCCATTTGGTTGTTTTCAACCTCGGTGGTCCCGAGTGTCATGACTCCTATTCCACCACCTCCTTCGTTTGAATCATGACACGATGATTCCAAGGTTGAGCCTTCGCCTTCTTCCCCTGTTTCTTCATCCTCCTCTCCTCCTTCACCCAGTGAAGGTTCCACATCCAGTAACCAGGTGACTAAGAAGAAGAAGAAGAAGACGAAGAAGAAGGAGAAGTCTAATAAGCGCAAGGCCACCTGTGCAGCTATTTCTCCGAGTACACCTCAGGTCGGAACACCTCCTACTCCTCTGCGGAAGGTTAAGTTTCCTTGTAAGTTGTGCAAGGGTGACCATCTTCTTTGTGATTGTCTTGGCATCCCTAGGATCTTAGAAGTATGGTCTCATGATCTAGCTCATCCCTTGTCATCCTCTAAAGCTCATGACGACACTACCCTATCAATTGGCAGCGGTAAGAAGGAAGGGAAGATTCGATTCCCCCGTAGACTGTGTGAAGACAACCATCCCCTTCACCTTTGTCTGCTCATGGATAAAGCTTCCGCCATTTTGGAAAGTCTTGCAGCCTCTTCACCTCAACTTCCCATTGGTTATCAAAGGCTCTCTTCAGACCCTCTCCCCCTTGACAAAGAGATTGACTTAGATTCTTCTCTTGTCCACCCTTCTCTTCCCGAACCTGGCTGTGCTCAACCTATCATTGACCAACCATTGGTCGGAAAGAGTGTCAACTTGGATTCACCACCAGTTGTCCACTCTATTTCTGATGAGCATCATGATTCTACTACTCATGTTCTTCTCATCTCGTTATATTCTCCTGAGTTCGAGAACGACACTCCTATCCCTGCTAATCAAGAGAGTCCTTCTTCGATTCCTATTGAGCATAGGGGCAATCATACGATTCCCCCATCAGGTAGTTCGGTCGTTTCCTTTGACTGGAGTCATTTGACTGCATTCTACCTTCCATCCTATGTGCCTTTCCAAATTATAGTATATGCCTATGACAAGTCAGTACCTGGCACTGTCTTGGATGAGGGTGCGTCGGTTAGTCTCATGCCTTTCACTACTTGGCAAGCTTTGGGCTCCCCGCAGCTTGTGCCGGTCGCGCAGATTCTGTTGGCTTTTGACGGAGGAACTAGTTGACATTTGGGTATCCTTCTGAAGTTTCCTGTTACTTTGGGAGGCAAAAACATCTATATAAACGTAATGGTTGTCCAAGGTGCTTTAGATTTCAGTCTTCTCCTTGGCCGTGACTATGTTTATGCCATGGGGGCCCTTGTCTCTTCACTTTTCTGTGTGGTCTGTTTTCTACATGATGGAAGAATGGTAACCATCGATCAATTATCATTCTTTAGTCCCCCGGTGCCTCCTGTGCAGCTGTCATCCCCTATCGGTTCTTGCTCGCAAGTAGTACCTTCCCAGCCGCACGTCAATTATGTGGCTACCCATTCCATCTCCGCATCTGCTGATGATCATGCAGATGGTCTAGTACATCATGTACTAGGGGCATTGGAACCGGATCTGTCATTGGTGTCTCATGAAATGTATTCCTCCCAGAGTGCGTTTCTTCCATCCCGTGAAGACCTCTTGGGAGCCATGTTCTCATATGGCCCATGAGTAGGAGAACGAGCATAGTTCCCGATCTTGTGTCAAGCTCGTTAAAAAATGAAACAAGGAGTTTTGAGGATAGTTTGATCTTGTGTCAAGCTTGTTAAAAAATGCAGCAAGGATCATGGAGCATAGTTCCTTTTCTTGTGTCAAGCTCGTTAAAAAATTCAACAAGGTTCTTGAGGAAATTTCTTGATCTTATGTCAACCTCGTTAAAAAATGCAACAAGGGTCTTGAGGAAAGTTCTTGATCTTATGTCAACCTCGTTAAAAAATGAAACAAGAGTTATGAGGATAGTTCTTTCACCATGTCAACCTCATTAAAAAAAAATGAAACACCTCCCTTTCCAAATTGAATCTTTACTTAAGATCTCGTAACATCCAAGTCGAGTCTTTCCAAGATCTCGAAAGTGCACCTTCATTCCATCCACCTCGTTGAATGCAATGGAGCTTGGGGGGCATGTACCTCGATTTGCATTATTATGCCAGGGGCATTCGAACTTATAAAAAGCACGGTTTTTCGTTTCAAGCTTGTGTAAACATGAAACTGAATCCAAGCAGAGTTCTCCATGGTTCAAGCTTGTGTAAAAATGAACCTATAGCCGATTTACATCTCGTGATTGCCATTTTTATCCGCTAAATTCTGCTAGATGAGTCTTGGTTCTTTTGTTCCATCGCCACCATCTCTTTGGCCGATCATATGCTTTCACTTGGTTGTTTTTCCTTTCCTGAGGAACCGTAGCAATGAGTGGTTTTATTAGTTAGCCTCTTGACCATTACATGTTTTGAGTAGTTCCACCATTGTCGGAACCAATTGCTACCCTTTATACCACTCGTTCCTCCAAGACAAGTCTCCTTTAAGCTCTTTTATGACTCGTAAAAGATGAAAAGATTGCCGAGTTTTCCCTTTTGACTCGTTAAATGAAATAAGAGGCGATCTACTTTGAGCTCTTTTCCGACCATATAAACGTGAAAAGATTGTTGGATTTTTGTCGTTTCAAGTTCGATATTGGTTGCGAAACGACGTGTCTTCGATCGATTTTCTACTCTTTCAGATCGAGGTCAATAATTACGAAAAGTAATCCTTGATCATAATGGTCAAGCGGTTCTCTCGAGTATTATTTTATACTTTTTTCGGGCTGGAGGGACACGAATCTACGAAAAAGGACCCCCCTGGAGTTTTCTTTTCTGTATCTTTTTCAAACTCTCTAAACATGAAAAAGACTTCGAGTTTTCCCTATGTCAGACTCGTTAAACCTTGATGACATTGGACTCGTCACCATGATGGGACTCGAGCTTCTCCTCCCTAAGGCTCGTTAAACTATCACTAGGTTGGATTTGACCGAAGGTCGAACTTATATTACAAGCATATGCTATCCCCTTCAAGCTTGTTCTCAAAAATAATTGGGGTACTCGCCAGTATTGGTGAGGGAAAATTTGGAAATCATCATTGGTTATCTATGGCAGCTAGTCACTCTTAAACATCAACACTTTTGCTTCTTGTTGGGTTGGGATATCCATGCATCGTCATTTGGCCTTCTGCGGATCTAGGTTGTCATTTTGCCTCATTCCGTCTGATCCATGTTACTTCCATTAAGCCTCCGATACCTTGGTACCAAAATGCTCCCACATTCCGAAGTCGTGTCGCCGATATGTTCAAGAGTATAATCCTTCTACAGTTCACATCCTTACCTCCTCCTCTGATCTTCTGTTTCACCATGTACTACTTTTTCCTTATCTCGTGTCGTTGATGGGGGAAACATCATGGCCCTCCTGCGACGGATCATCTCCTGTCGACACCAGCTCATTATCTAGGAGATTGATTTAGAGATCCCTTTCGGTACTGATCCAGGTGGATATTGGTGGCCACCTGCCAAGTCCATCTGGACCCTCATCATTGTCTCTTTCAGCATTTTCAGTTTCCTTAATTGTAGCACAACTTACTATTTTTAGCAGTTTTTCGGGTCCTGAACTTCCGGAGCCGTTTTGAGGCCCTAAACGACATTTTTTGGGAAATCTGGGGGCAACATGGGTCCATGGACCGATGTTTCCCTTCCCAAACTGGTAGTTCTCGGATAGATCTTTCTAACGAGCTATCCTACGCATCAAACGAAGATCGTATGCCAAAGTTACGACCCCGGGAAATTGATGTACCAATTTACCCAAAACGGGGCCCACAATTTGGCGTTTCATCTTCTAAGGGTCGGTTTTGGAATGTGAAGGGTTTTCCATTTGTTTCTCAATAATAAATAGGCCTTCGAGCCTCATTGTAACACAAGTTCGGAACAGTTCAGAGACATGTAGCCGCACATCTCTTCTCAGAGATAAGCTACCATAGTCCTAGCTGGTTTATTTCCAATTCTGGTTGTAAGCATATTTCGGTATTTTTCCATTAATGAAATGAAGTGTTATTTCCGCTGCATCTCTTTATTTATGGTTATCGCATCTCTGTATTTATGGTTATCTCTGTAATCTATTGCGTTCCTGTTTAAATCCGGATCAGTGGTATCAGAGCGGTCTGCTTTTTCTCGGTTTTTATTTGCATGTCCCCGACGAGGTCAGGATATAAGGAGTTAGGGCTTGAACTGGTCGAACCTTTGCAAGACCAGCCTCGAAAATCCTGACGGCCTCCAATGGCGGATGAGAAGAAAGACGAGGGAGCAGGAGATCCTATCAAAATCTTGCTCGAAGAAGCCCTCGAGCGACAACGGAACGCGATGATGGACAGTTTTGTGCAGATCCTTCAGCGGCTACCTAGAGGTGACGCATCGGCTTCCAGCAGCGACTCTGGAAATGCCACGCCCTTTAAGGTACAAGTTAATTTTGAAATCCCCATCTTCGAGGGTAAAATAAACGCAGATGCCGCAGATAAATGGTTAAATCTGCTAGATGGGTATTTCTCTGTTCATGAATTTTCAAGTCGGGAAAAGATTGTTTTCGCTCTTCTCAAAGCAGCCCCCCACGTCAAGGACTGGTGGGAAACCTACTGCGAGCAGAAGGATGAAAGTACAGGCACATTATTTTTAGCCGCACCTACTTGGAATGACTTCCGGGATGCCATCAAGGAGCAGTACTACCCTGTCAAAAGCTATGAGGACAAATACATCAGATGGACCACGCTGCGGCAGGGACGGAACCAAGATGTGCCTGAGTTCACAAACATCTTTCACACCCTTCGCACACAGTTGGGTATCAAAGATTCTGAGCGGCATCTGGTGCTCAAATACCGCGGCTGCCTACACAGATACATCCAGGAAGAGATGGAGTTTTTGGACATCTCCTCACTCGGCACAACATACCGATACGCTGTCAAAATCGAGCAAAAGTTCAAACAGAAGAAGAGAGACTTTGGATCTGCAAATCCGAAGCCCAAAGGACAAAACCAAGGCGGGGTAACCCAAGACAACTTGTCGAAGCCACAAGAAAAGAACAACACCACAAAGCCGAAGAAGGACACAGGAAAGTTGTGTGAGTTCCACAAGAGTCCCACTCATAACACAAGTGAGTGCCGGACCAAGCAGTCGTTGGTGGCTAAGTTGAAGGCTTCCGAATCATATACATGTTCCGACCCTGAGCCTGAACCCGACAAGGGGAATGGCAAAGGGAAGCAGATCATTGATGCGGATCCCAGCGCCACTGTTGCCACTGCAAAGATCCAGAAAAATGAACCCGAAGATCCAGAGGAGGAGGAGCGTCTCTTCCACTCCCAGATGTGGGTAAAGGGCTCCCCGATACAGTTCATTGTTGATAGCGGGAGTCAAAGGAACCTCATTTCGGCAGAGGTCGTGAAGCGGTTGGGCTTACCGACCACAGCACATCCACAACCATACACCATTGGGTGGCTTCACCAAGGACGAGCATCTTCCGTGAGGCCAGCAGTGTCGCCTTCGATACACATTCAAGCCCTTCACGGATGAGGTATTGTGTGACATTGCTCCCCTTGAAGTTTGTGATGTATTACTAGGACACCCATATTTGTGGAAGCGGCATGCTGTGTATGAATCAAGGCCCCGTGCTGTTATTATTACATTGGGAAATAAGTTGTTCAGGATACCAGAGGTAGCACCACCTGCCTCCATCTCTTTGATTACTGCAAAACAATGCAGTAAGATCATTTCCAAAACCAGGAAATTTGTTTTCCTGACGATACGCCCTCAGAAGAAGAAGAAGACAGTGGTCGCGGCCTCCAAACAGGGTCCCTCTGCACGGCAGCTACAGATGGACAAGATTGTGGAGGAGTACGAAGACATCTTCACCTCCCCGGCAGGGGTTCCTCTACACTGTCAAGTCAAGCACTCCATCGATCTGACCCCAGGTGCGCCGCTACCCAATGGACCAATTTATCGGCGATTTGTTCTGGAGAACAATGAAATCAAGAGGCAGATTCAGGAGCTCCTGCAGAAAGGTCACATCTGTCCAAGTTCTTCGCCCTGTGAGAGCCCGATAATGTTGGTACAAAAGAAGGATGGGACGTGGAGACTCTGTATTGACTATCGGGTGCTGAACAAGATCACTGTCCGTAATAGGTACCTGATCCCGCGGATTGATGACCTCCTAGACCAACTAAAGGGGACGAAATATTTCATCAAGATCGATCTGAAGTCAGGATATCACCAGGTACCAATCGAGCCCTCAGATGTGTGGAAGACTGCCTTCAAATCCAAGGAGGGCCTCTTCGAATGGTTGGTCATGCCTTTCGGATTGACGAATTCTCCTGCAACATTTATGAGGCTAATGGATGACATCTTGCGTCCATTCACCAACTCCTTTGTAGTAGTATACTTGGATGACATTCTGATCTTTAGCCAGAGTTGGGAAGAGCACCTTCACCACATCCGACAGGTTCTCCAAACACTGCGGCAACACAAGCTATGTGCCAATTTGGAGAAATGCACTTTTGGCATGACCGAGGTTCAGTATCTGGGATACATCATTGATAAACAGGGGGTGCATGTCGATCCAGCCAAGGTCCAAGTCATTCGGGATTGGCCCTCTCCAACCACTCTAACAGAGCTCCGCAAATTTGTAGGTCTTGCCAACTTCTACCATAGGGTTGTGTTGGGTTTTCTCATATTTCGTGGCCCTTGAGTCAAGTCACCAAGGGCGGGGCGAAAGCAAAATTCTTTTGGTCTGAATCTCAACAGAAGGCATTCAGGGAGTTGAAAGATCGCCTCTGCACGGCACCAGTGCTCGCGTTACCAGATTTACAACAACCATTTGAGGTCGAGACAGATGCCTCTGACTATGCTATTGGGGCAGCCCTTACTCAACACGGGCATCAAGTGGCATATCACAGTGAACACTTTCAGACACAGTCCGAAATTATCCCACTTATGATAAAGAGATGTCATTGTACAGGCCTGCCGACAATGGAAGCTTTACATTTTGGGGAAGGAAACAGTCATCCACACAGACCACCGACCTCTGCAGTTCATACAGACCCAAGGGAAATTGCAGAATGATCGCCATCAGAAGTGGTCTACATACCTGCAACAGTTTCACTTAAATATCAAGTATAAAAAGGGCAGCACCAATAATGTTGCAGATTGCCTCAGTCGACCACCGATCATGGCGCTAACCACCGTGCTCAACTCTTGCGGGCACGAGATTCTGATTGGCCACTTCTCTACAAAAGCGACCCAGAA
>APFE031090859.1:0-13299 GCA_000404065.3 Pinus taeda | reverse complement strand
GTCTACCACAGGCCCGAGCGAAACCCCTCAGCAACAAAGGCGTCCCCTTGAAGCCAAAACAGCTCTAATACCAAATGTCAGTTTTAACCCCATACAAAAATTACCTGCATATGAATTCTAAATCACTGGAAAAATAAAAAATGCGAGAGCATAACACATAAAACACATATACACAGAGATTTCCCACTGGATCTCAAAACCGAGACTACCAGCGTGATTTTTCATTATGTTCCTTTCAATGTTACAATACATATTTATACATGCCGAAGCATCCAATACCATGGATTGAAAAACCATCACGTCCAATACCATGGACCAAAAACCATTGATCCAATACCATGAACCGAAAAACCATCGCGTCCAAAAAACATGTGCGAAAATCATGCACAAAACCATAGGTGGGTCCGCCCAACCTAGCATAGGGTCCAAAACCAAAATTTTCCGGCGCGCTGCCCCAGACCCCATAAAGTGGGGTTATGGGTACCCCTCAAACCCCCTGTTAACTATGTGGAAAGAATATAACACAACCCAACATCGTGCTGCTGCTGGAGTGCATGTCGAGCTATAGTGCTGTTGGGTGATGGATGTCTTCATGGTGTATCATAGCTTCACCTCTGCATGGTGAAGTGCACAGGGTCTTCGATGGTGCTTGGTTTGCTTGATGAAGCTTTAACATGTTGTTCCTTGCTTGCATGTTGGAAGGCTTGATAGGTTCATCTATTCGTGAAGGTACATGTTCGTCACACTCATGTTCTTCGCATGTTTTTTTTGTTTGTCCGTTAGTGAACTTGTCCTTCTGCATGTGCTCCCTTCGTTCATCCCATTTGTTGTCTTGCTATGTTGGTTGGTGTACCTGTATCTGCAATCACTCATGACAAGATGACAACAAATCCAAAACCTCCTAGTCTACCATGGCACATGATCATTCAGATGCAGGTGATCGGGAGAGGCAGCAAGGCTGTGATGCGGGATGATGGCTCCGGGAAGCTGCTGATGGAAACTACACAAGAGTCACTAAGATATGGAGACAGGTGATCTAGGTTGACAGTGACTGTCTGCCAGATCTAGCTCGGCCGGGAGGCAAAATTGCACAAATTTTGGGAGGAACAGTTTGGGATACTAGATGGCAAGGCAGGCATTCTCTGTGAATTTTCTAGAACAAACAGTTAGCAGGGTTGGACACCTAGATTTGCACAATTTTCTAGAGGAACGGGCTGAACTGCATGAAGGGTCAGCAGGTAGGGATTGCATAATTATTTGGGGGAACTGCCCGACAGACTGGTAGCCAAAACTGCACAATTCCTAGAGGGAACTACTAGTTGGCTATTGGAGTCAGTGGCCGTAGAAACTGCACAATTCCCAGAGGGAACTTCCAGTTGGTTGTTGGAGTCACTGGCAACAAAAAATACACAATTCCTGGAGGGAATTGGCAGTCTTCTACTAGGGGCTGCTCGCAAGGAAAACTGCACTGAGGCCGGGAGGCCGGCTTGTTGATCATCTCTGTGCAATTACTGAGCTGAGATGACTGATGGGTAGTGGAAGACCTACTCATGAACACTGCGCAATTTCTGAGATGAATAGTTGGTCGACTGTCGGGATTACTGACTAGGAAAACTGCACAATTTTCTGAGGGAGACATGGACGGGCACTTGGTGTTTGTCCAGCCTATCTGCAAAATTTCCTCAGCCAGTTCAGCGGGTGAGGTCAGTGGCCTCTATGCAATTTTTGAGGGGATTTAGTCCCGGGGTGACTGCTAGGTCTGACTATCTGGGTGGCCAACATGAGAGCTGATTGAATTTCTTGCAGGCAACACAGCTTGAAAGGACTAGCTTGGTGCTTCTGTGTTGTTTTGGTTAACAGTCGATCGAGTCGATGGCAGGGTGATGGTCAGACTATCAGAGGGGAGTTTGGTTGTCAGAGCCTTCAGAAAAAATGGCTAAGTGTGTGACAATCGAAAGATGCATAGGTGATCATACGAACACACACTTGCATGACTTGATGATGAAACGACAGAACCATCCAGACACACATGCTCAACAAGACTGATTGATGATGTAAGTGACAAGTGTGAAACTCATGATTGATCATTCATTGGTTGAGATAACGGTTGCACGATAGTGAATGTGACTCTGTGTGTGAGTGTGACATATGCTTTCATAGTGAACATAGTAAGCACATACAAAGCGAAGACTTTGAGCATAACCAGAACATGGCTGCAAGCATGACTTAGACATTAGCATGTAGAGACTTGAATGCAATGAAGAAGCAAGGTGGATGTAAAGACTCACACGAGCTCATGTAGTGAAACTGAGTGTGTGCAATCATCAAGTGAAACTCTTCAAGGGAGGCTCCGAAATTGGTGCAGGCCAAAATTTTGGAGGGTGGTTGTAGCAGCTATAACACTTGGTGACACACTGGTAGAACTCTAGCTTCTATGTTTTGGTTCATTGCTAGCACAAGGCCTTGGTATTTCAGGGAGAATTGAATCACTGTGTGGGTTACTTCAGTTTCCCCAATTACCCCATGGAAATACATTGTTCACCCTTTTCCAACTCTGTCAAGCACAATCAAAAGTTCAGCTTATATCTCAGTGTTTCGAATCCGGGAAGGGTAGTTTAGCTTGCGAGTTAAAGATTTCCAGAGTATAAGTTTTCATCTATGGTGTTGCTCCACTGCCAGTAGGCCTAGATAATACCTTGACGGAGTCACGCAGGAACACACACATTGCTCCACTACCAGCGAGCCTGGTCAGTACCCCGGTGGAGTTGCATGCTTCACCTCTCTACGCAGGAAGCCTTTCTCTTCTTTTACCTTTGTATTTTTCAAGAGGACTATGCATAGGCACCTATTTATTTTTGGGGTGGAGGAGGGATCCCGACTTATTGAGAGTAGAAGAGGTTTTTCCTTCAGAGAAGCATGTAAGACCTCTGACATAGGTTTGCTCGTTTATATTTTCCCCTTCTCTGTTTCTACTAGTTGGATGAGCTTGAACACACAGAGCAGAAGGATGAGTACAGGCATGGGGCTTCCCAGTGTGGACATAAGTTCATGGTTGGACCAAAACTTACCTTGTAGATGGTTCATATTTTCCGTCAAGACTTCATCGGCCGAAGGTTACAACCAAGCATAGACAATGCGGACACAAGATTGGCCAAGTGCTGTAGTGTCACGAGTTTCCTCAAATTTCAGCCACATACTCTATTCAAAAGCCAAGACGTAGTAGTTGGTAGCACTTATTTACGGAAACAAAAATAGTAATATATCAAACAAACAAAACAAATGTGAACAAAAATAGTAAGAAAAATCAAACAAAGCAAGAGCAAAGATAATAAGCAAAACAAACCAAAAGAAACAACAAGCAACAAGCAGACTATGCACATGGCACAGGTGCGGCCGACCTATTGAAAATGATGTTTGAGATCTTGGCCATTGGTAGGAAGGTTACCAATCCTCCTACCCAGTGATTGCAAATGATATGTGTATGGTCCAAGCTTCTCGTAGACTAGTGCAAGTCCAGCAGGCTCTACTATTGGAACCTGGTGGCATTCCAGAAGACTTTCAAGTGAAGACAACACCATTGTTTCAGGTACTGTGTGCAACATGGGCTCAGATGATGGCATGGGGTAGTTGTTTTTATTCTAGGAAGGGTTCAAGTTTTTGAAGTTGATGCGTAAGTGGATTTTCCCAGATTTCTTATGTGTAGGATTTAAATTAGAAAACCAAGTATGATGACGAACTTTGCAAGTAATCCAAACACTTAAAATTTTAGTCAATCTTTTCGGTGAAAGGAGTGCAAACAACATGTATGTGTTACTTGTTCTTTGCTACAATGGTTTATCTCCTCCTTTACCTAGAATCTCATGTTTGATTTCTTGCGTGCAACGTGTACTCAGGTCATCATCTACTCATGCAGACCCATCCTGATATTGTTCGATCAAGTGGTCAACGATTTGTCACTACTGTAGTGTGAAACTTGTATCGAGATTGGCCATCTTCGGATCGTGGTAAGTTCCTAGGTTGCTTTGTTCGTTCATAATGATGGTCCTTTATGTGTTCAACATGAGTCCTTCATACTCATCATCATTGTTTGTGCCTTCGAACTTCACTAAGCACAAAATCATGTATTTCCCATTGTTTTGGATGATTGATATACACTCAAACCTTGAGCCATCATGTGTTCTTGACTTGTGAAGACTCATGGACCACAACTCATCTGTACATGGACTGTTTGGTGTGCTAGTACTACTGCTTCTATTGTTGCTGCTACTACTGCTACTATCGGAAAAATGAATTGTACGAGTTTCATTACCATCAGTTGGGCAAGGAAGGACTCCCAACTGCTTGTCTGATGAGGTTGTAGCTAGCCATGAAGAATAACACTCCAATGTTGTTTCTAGGAGGTAGTTGCCAAACATGAGTTCTGCAAAGGCCAACAGTTCGTTTTTGCCATTAAGGGGAGTGACATTGTGTTTCATATACCTCTCAGATATCACCTAGATTTGGTTGCATATACCCTTGTACGGAAGCCACATGTGAGACCAGTCTGTAGAAAAATATCTGTCTAGCTTGTTGGACCAGTCTCTGCTGAGTAGCAGGCCATATGCTTCCGGTATGTTCACAAAAATTATGTTGATGCACTAGTGGACTCAATTGTCATGAGATAGTCGAATGATCATGTGTTAAAATTCACCAATGTATGATACTAATTTTCGATCAAGTTGGATGATTCTAGCGGATGTTTCACTCCGTTGTGCATTGATCTTCTCAGAAATGGAGAGAGACATGATGTTAGCTGTCGCGCTAGAATCAACCAAGCAGTTGTGAACGTTGTAGTTGAAAACTTGAAAAGATAGTAGAAATGGGGAGCAACCTAAGTGTGCTTCTCCCATTTAGAGTGTATTGAGCATGGTGGAAAGTGATCTGGGAGGTGTGCTTTCTTCGTTGCTGGTAGAGGCTACGTTGTCTGTTGCTATTTGTCCTAGTGCGCACAACAAGATATCTCGCTGACTCTAGATTTTAGCCAACTCGAACAAACTAATGTTTTCTCAAGTTTTCTTCATGTCATCAACAATGTTGTAGTCTAGAGGTGGTAGAATTATCGAGGTGTCCGAGGTAGAATAGATGTTCATGTTGTTTGGAGGAGTGTTTTGCAGTTTGCTGCTCATGGAAGTACTCTTGCCCACCGCTGTCTTCCCGGACTTTTTTTGTGTTTTTTTCTTTGGGGTGGCCAGTGGATCAACCTTCCTTATTAGTAGGCTGATCTTCTCTTGCATTTCCCCAATTTAGGGGGAGCCCCTTTACTCCTAAGATTGTAACAATCATTTTGTCTTGGGGAATGCTTCTCAGAGTTTGTCTTTGGCACTACTTGCAAGCACTGATATGCATTCACCACATGCCCAAAACTTGATGCTTCAACAAGTGCAATACCTCCATCATAATCTCTGTCATCCATCTACTTCTGCATACCTCTCTCTCCATCGAGTGTACGACTATATACCGAGTTTGCGACTTGCTCCTAGTCCGAACATTAAGTTCTTGGGGTGATGTTCTTCGTGGAACGAATAGAACTCGGGATCTGTGCACTGATCGACATTGAACACAAAGCTCTACGCATTTTCTTGAGCCGACCAGTCGCTGCCTAATGAGTTGCTTCCCTGTCTCTGTTTAGGTAAATAGCTCCTTGCAAATGTGTCTGTTTTCCATTGTTTAAGCTTGGACACTTCAGTTGTTAAGTTCTTGACGAGGTGAGTGAGGGTTTCAATATCATTTTCCTTCTTGTCTCTACCCTTGCTCACCATCACTTGGGACTTCCTGATCACATCTTTGGAGTCCTTTGCTGGTTCATCATCCTTGATGAGTCCAATCGTGCGTAGGTATTTTTCAAGAACAATAGCCTCTTCGAAGTTTTCCAAGAGTGTTGGTTTCAAAACTCACTTGAAAAACTATGCAATATTGGTTGGCAGTGTGGACGTGTAGTAATCAACAATGATGGAGTCATGAGGTTTGGTGTTTGCTTCAAATTTTTTCAATATGCGTGTAAAACTTTGGTTGAAATCTTTTACCTTTTCTTTCCCATCCATCTTCGGGCTACCCAATTCTTTCAGTAACATAGCTGGGTTCTTGTCATTAGAAAATTTTTCAAGGAAAATGCATTTGAATGCACCCTAGTTCTGTATGCAGTTTGGTGGAACATTGTGATACCACGCATCTGCATGACCATCTAAGGTACACGGGAACAACCTAAAAGCTACGTCATCATGCTGTACCTAAAGGGTCTGAAACTGTAGGTAGAAGTTGTCCAAATGATCTTCTACCTTCACCATGCTATCAAGGTTGAACTTGATGTTCATTCTCTCCGTTCACTTTGGAATCTTGTGTAGAACAATCGGGAGAGCCAATGGTCCCTGAGTCATCCATTCAAGATTTGAGTCAGCCATCTCTTCTTCTTCTTCTTCCTCTTCCTCTCTTTTGGAGTCTGATGGTTTTAGCTCTTAGTCTATTGGTTTGTCTCCATCTCCACCTCGTTTGCTGCCTTCCCCTCTACCTCCTATACCATAATCTGATCCCAAGACCATAAGAGTGTCTTGTTTGCCTTACTGGAAGACCGAAGGTTACTCTCCCTCTTTAATAGCTTCTGCTAGACCTTCAAGTGTGGCAATGACTTCTTCTTCCACTGATGACACAACAACTACCATGGGGCTAGCTTTTGACTTATTTGATGCGTATGGAAGGTGTTGTATGCTTGGGATCAGTTCGACTGCTTTCATGAATTAGCGAGTGATAGGATGGATAGAGGGAAGGTGTTGATATGGAATCTCGTGTTCAATTCTGGTAGGTGAGGAGTAACCAATTGCAGAGTCGCGTGTAGGTGAGAGGGAGTGCGAATTATTGCCTTGACCAGATGGTTGTTGAGTGAGCATGAGGGGAATTTTGGCCATGGACAACTAGCTACCCTCCTTCTAGCGCCAGAAATGTTGACGGTGCTGGACCCGCCAACATTCAGGGGATCACCTCGTTATGAAGTCCCAACTAGACCTCATACCGTTTGGTGTGGGAGTCCCATTCAGTATGGTGGCCCGATCGCCATTTTCTTAAGGATTTTCCACAACTCTTGCTTGTCAGCACAGGAGAGTGGTTCACTTTGTCTTCGAGAAGTGAGGTTCACATGCCTGGTGAGTGTAAGTGTACTTTTGTCAATGGTTCTTTCACTATGAGGGGAAGAAGGTGAAGGTGAGTTCTAGGTCGAAAGGGATCAGTCCCAACTTGGCTAGACACAAAAGGACATACAAAGCTTCTGGCAGAGCAATCCACTCAAATGCGGAAGTCACAACATGCAAGGTAAGATAACACGTACGAAACTCACGAAATAGTCCAAATGAGTGCAACGGTTGTTACAACAAGGTTCAGGTGCAAGGTATTTTTGATGTCTGGCAGAGTAGTCGACATGGACGAGACAACATTAACAACATATACAACACATTTCCATTGATAGATTATGAATTACAACAAATGAAATAGTTCAGATGTAGAACACAGGTTAAAGAAACATGCATTACAAGTGTTAAAGATCAGTCTTACAACATATACAATACATGTGTGAAAACATGCTGGCCTATTAACAGGCTTCTAAATTAAGCGAAAGTTCCAAGACACATCGTTACACCATACATCACTAACCCTGTCAGCAGGGCATTGTAGCCACTACTTACTCCTTAAAGAAAAGGTTACAGATTCTCTTGTCTATGTGGGAGGAGTTGAAGTGAAAAGTCATTTCATGTACAAATGAGGGGGTTTATAGCCAAGGGTGAAACTGACCCTTGTGGTTGTTCGAATACCCTCATGACTATTCAACTTCCATGACTTTTCGACTTACATGACTCTATGTTCAACAAGTGGGTCTCTTGGACTTGCACGTTACATCACATTGATTGACAACAAGCCCATAGTGGAGATGTGGGCGACATGACTCATGACTTGACTTGACATGACAATGCTAGCACATTCGTGTTACCACTGGAGTGCATGTCGAGCTATAGTGCTACTGGGTTATGGATGTCTTCATTGTGTATCATATCTTCACCTTCGCATGGCGAAGTGCGTAGAGTCTTCGATGGTGCTTGGTTCGCTTCATGAAGATTTAGCATGTTGTTCCTTGCTTGCATGCTGGAAGGCTTGACAGGTTCATCTATTTGTGAAGGTCCATGTTTTTGACCTTCATCCACTTAAGATGCTTTGTTCATTCGTCCGTTAGTGAACCTGTCCTTTTGCATGAGATGACATCAAATCCAAAACCTCCTAGTCTACCATGGCACATGATCATTCACATGCAGGTGATAGGGAGATGCAACAAGGCTATGATGCGAGTTGATGGCTCCGGGCAGCTGCTAGTGAAAATTGAGCAAGGGTCACTGAGAGATGGAGATAGCCAATCTGGGTCGAAAGTGACTGTCTGCAAGGTCTAGCTTGTTTGGGAGGAAAAATTGCGCAAACTTTGGGAGGAACAGTCCGGGCTATTGGAAGGAAAGGCATGTATGCTCTGCACATTTTTCGAAATGAACAGTCAACGGGGCTAGATAGTCAGATTTGTGCAATTTTCCAGAGGAACGGGTTGGGCTACATGAAGGGTTAGCAGGCAGGGATTGCACAGTTTTTTAGGGGAAATACCCATGAGACTGATAGCCAAAACTATGTAATTCCTAGAGGGAACTGCCAGTTGGCTACTGGGGTCACTGGCAACCAAAATTGCTCAATTCCCTGAGGGAACTGCCAATTGGCTGCTGGAGTCACTGGCAACAGAAACTTCACAATTCCTAGAGGGAACTGCCAGTTGGCTGCTGGAGTCACTGGCAGTAGAAACTGCACAATTTTTGGAGGGAATTGGCAGTCTACTGCTAGGAGTTTCTCGTAAGGAAAACTTCACTAAGGCCAAGAGGCCGGCCTGCTGATCATCTCTGCACAATTTCTGAGCTAAGTTGATTGATGGGTAGCAGAAGACCTGCTCATGAACACTGCGTAATTTCTGAGACAAATAGTTGGTCGACTATCGGGATGACTGACTCGGAAAATTGCACAATTTTCTGAGGGAGACAAGGACGGGCACTTGGTGTCTGTCTGGCCTGTCTGCACAATTTCCTCAGTCAGTTGATCGGGTGAGTTCAGTGGCCTCTTCATAATTTTTGAGGGGATTCAGTCCCGGGGTGACTGCCTGGTCCGACTGTCTGAGTGGCCAACATGAGAGCTAATTGAATTGCTTGCAGGCAATGCAACTGGAAAAGACTAGCTTGGTGCTTTTGCGCTATTCTAGTTGACAGTCGATCGAGTTGATGGCAGGGTGATGTTCTCACTGTCAGAGGGGAGTCTGGTCATCAGAGCCTTTAACAAAAATGGCTAAGTGTGTGAACAATCAAAATATGCAAAGATGATCATATGAACACACACTTGCATGAATTGACGATGAAATGACCAAACCATCCAGTCACACATGCTCAACAAGACTGACTAACGATGTAAGTGACAAGTGCGAAACTAATGATTGATCATTCATTGATCAAGATGATGCTTGCGCGATAGTGAATGTGACTCCGTGTGTGAGTGTGACATATGCTTTCATAGCTAACACAATAAACACATAGGAAGTGAAGACTTTGAGCATAACCAGAACATGGCTGCAAGCATGACTTAGACATTAGCATGCATAGACTTGATTGCAATGAACAAGCAAGGCAGATGTAAAGACTCACACGAGTTCAATGGATGAACCCAAGTGTGTGCAGTAATCAAGTGAAACTCTTCAAGGGAGGCTCCGAAATTGGTACAGGCCAAAATTTTGGAGGGTGGTTGTAGTCACTACAACACACCCATACACCCTTCCTATACCCCTTCCTGGTTTTGTCTCACACCAAGTCATGGAAACACTCATGTTTCCAAATATGTCTCTCACGATACAAACTTAGGTATCACATCGACGAGCATTATTCCTATAGACCCTCCTCAAGAGACCACCCCAAAATAAGCTACGCCTGCATCAACACCAACAGGTTCCAACAAAAGGGATAAGTAAAGAGGGAAGAAGGTGGAAGCCTCAAACTTTTTCTCATCGAGGGAACTACCACCTTGTGCTTTGTGTGAAGTTTTCAGGCGCCCTACCAATATGAGCCCTGCGTTAGAGGAATTAAAAGATCTTCTACATGCCCCAAAAATGCTAGTAGCCTCACCTCTAGCTACAGGAGAGAAGGCCACACCAACACACAATAAGTCACTACGCACCAACCATGCATGCACTATATGCATAGAGTACGAGCATTACCATCATCGCTGCCCCGAAATCCCTTGGTATCGAGATGCATTGGGTGCACTCGCTCAAGCCAATTATATGGTTCCATCACTTCTCATTGTGCCAATGGTGGATGATGGATCCAAAACCATCTTTTGTGTGTTTGAGGAAAAATCACCGTGTACAATATATCCATGTGCCCATCACCATTCTACCTCCTACCTTCAGCCAATATCTAGAAGAATGTCAAAATGACTTCAGGCATTATTTACAAAACCTCCCCACACATGCGCCCTATGCGACAAACCTAATCACCTTATCAATCAATGTTAGGAATTGAGCAAGATTAAATATGCCTTTCTCTTATTGGTCCATATTCCTAGACGTACTCGCTCAAATCAAGATAGACACTTGCACAATCACTCTCACATTTGCTCTTGAGCACATCATACACAAAATTTCCAATAAATTCCACGTTTTTGAGTAATAAGAGCAACATTGAGACAAATTGACATTGGGGGCACACATCCTTCTACCAATTACAATACTAAGATCCAGAGGTGGCCAACATCCATGCATTCTCCATCTCATGACACGAACCTTGCATCATCATCTCACGCTATGGGAGCTATCAATACCCACACCATTTATTACGTTAGTAGTAGTCTTGCATGCATTATCTACACCAGTGACTCCCATAGTTCTTAGACATGTCCTATGTTACGAAAATTTTGACAGCGTAGGACATGGCATCCGCGAGTTCACTAAATTGCTGAACACCATTCTTCTATAGAGGACGATGCATTGGCTTCTAGAACACCAACGCTATCATGGGAACATTATCCAACTCACCATTAAACCACCATTATGAAGATTCTCCCACCACCTGGTGCTGACGACATGCAACATCATATATGATTCATTTCCTCTTTCGTAGTAACCCTGATTTGCTCAACATTCTTTGGTGACGAGGATGCTATACCCACCACAATGGTGGCACCACCATCGATAGTGCAGACCCATATAAACCTTCACAATGTCAACTTCGCTATGTTGTACGACATCAACCTCCGAATAATTTTCTTTCTTATCTACTAGCACAACTAGGTCCTAATCTCATCCTCACGACCTCACACAAAACATTTCACCATTAGATAATATTTTTCACTTAGATGAAGATATTATAGAGGGCATGATGGGACATGAATGTCCATTTGATGCCATGCATCACCGTTCTTTCTTTCTATTTGAAAAAACATTTGCACCTATTGATGCACCAAGTCATGACATTCGCATGATAAAATTAAAGGATTTCTTTCCACCAAGACATGTAGATTGGTTTAAAAATCCCATCACGACACATACACATTTGAGGAAGGGAATATGTCAAATATCTCACCTATAGTCAAGGTAAATATTTCAACCAAACCTGACATAGTCGAAGAACTCTCACTGGGGGTAGGATGCTATCAGGAGGAGATGGCTTCATAAAAATCCCCTTTTCAAGAATATAGATATATCTTTTCATGGGCCTACTTGGAAATGCTAGGCATCATTCCTACCATCGTGGAGCGCCATATTGACACATGGCCTGATTCCCAACTCATTAGGCAAAAGCAATGTCAGTTCCATTCGTCTAAAGAAAAAGCGATCAAGTAGGAAATTGACAAGATCCACAAAGCTAGTTTCATTTATCCTATTGCTTACACCTCTTGGGTTTATAATCCTATACTTGTCATGAAAAAATAGGGAACCATTTGTGTCTGTATTGATTATAGAGATATGAACAAAGCACGTCCCAAGGAAAATTACCCTACACCCTTCTTCAACCAAGTTATTGATGCATGTGCCAGTCATGAATCTCCATCCTTCATGGATGACTTCTCATGGTATAACCAGATTTAGATTTGCCATATGATAAGTATAAAAAACCTTTACAATCCCATGGGGCACATTTTCATACTAATTCATGCTCTATGGCCTTAAAAAAATTGGTGCCACTTTCCAACAAGCCATGAATTATATCTTCAATGACCTGGCTCATCTCACACTAGCTTATTTGAACAACCTAACAGTATGATCCAAAAGATACTAAGATCATTTGGAATATGTCTGCCTAGTTTTTCAGATATGTCGACAATATAAACTATGCTTGAATCCTCTCAAGTGTGTATTTTGCATCAATACAAGAATACTACTAGGATTCATTGTTTCCCAACAAGGTATTAGAGTCGATCCTCCGAAGATTTAGGTCATCTAGGAAATACCACCTCCAAAAACTTTGAACCAGTTATAAATCTTTCAGGGTAAGGCCAATTTCTTACACTAATTTGTTCTTGATTACGCCACGTGTGGGCATGGATTCTTGTGCCTTATTCATCAAAAATTCCCTTCTAAGGGGATGAATAGGCCCAAAAATCACCTGAAGTCGTAAAATATGCATTATCTCAAGCTCCATTGATTAGCCCTCTTGACCACACTAAGGATTATACCCTCTACTTATCAACATCTGAAGTAGCCATCTCAGGGGTATTAATCCAAGAATGAACAAATAATAGAGAACATGCTATCTATTAAATCAACAAGAACCTCTTCGAGCCTACCTTGAAGTATGAGCCAACAGAAAAAGCAACCTTAGCACTTGTACAATCCTTACAAAAGCTTCAACATTATATCATCTTACCGACCACCACTGTAATAAAAAATATTAACCCCATGAGATATTTTCTCACTTGTTGTATGATGAACCATAAATATGCCTGATGGGTAGTTATACTGTAGGAATTCAACCTATAGTTTTCTTCCCCCAAAAGAAAGAAGGCTCTTATCCTTGCAGAGTTCATTGCAGATCTCCCTACAAATTCCCAAGGGTCCCCCATCAATGATTCTTTCCCTGATGAACATTCATTCTTCATAAATATAGATGACCCTTGGTACAATGACATTCTCCTCTTTCTTGGAACTTGAAAGTTCAATCCTTAGCTTACTCGTAACAATCAACGACACATTTTCCATCAATCCCCTCA
>APFE031090852.1:0-14634 GCA_000404065.3 Pinus taeda | reverse complement strand
TGTTAAAGCCATGTCACCTCAGTTAACTACCTCCAAGTATTATGCTGAAATTGAAATTTCTAATTTCCTCAACTTTAATTAAGGAAAAAAATCAAATAAAGACTTTTATTGCTGCATTTTTAACATTAAGTTTGAATTTATGAAATAATTGAAAAATATTTGTTTTAGTATTCCATTGCTTTTAGAATGATAAAGGACATCCCAATTTGTGTTAAAAATGTAAGGAGGATATGCGTAAAAGGTATTTCTTGGAAAACTAGGAATCCTCTCATTGTTTATAGTGTAGGGATGCTATCATAACTAATGATAGGAAAAACCCCACCTAATAAGTGTGATGACCTTAGTAGTATAATAGTAACCATTTATATTGGGAAAAATGATTATTCCAAACCCATTTATTGACCTTAGTTTCACAATAAATGTCATGACAAAATAAGAACTATAATTTATTGGACTTACTAACCTTATACCTACTCCCACTATGTTAGCACAAGTTGATCAATCTAAAATATTACTAGAATGGATTGTAGAAGATGTTTTCATTTTTATGGACTCTTAGGAGTGTATTTTTGACTTCCTAGCGTTGTATCCTGAAGCCTCCTTAGGAGGGCATCGTATAATCCTAGGTGGACCATAGTTAGCCCCACTGATGCATTTATCAATTATATATTGAGGTTCATGGTGATGTATGGTGAAGATAACAAAAATAATATATTCTTTCTCCCTCCTACTGAACCAAATATAGAGTAAGAAAGCCACTTGTTTGGTGGAATTTGATCCAAGGATAATGGTGTACAACCACCCCTCACAGTTCTCACAAGTTATATTCAAATGACAAAGCCCCGCAATTAATGACGGATGCACCCCAACTTGCAATATAGATCCTCCATTGTCCATCACAACCTAACGATCAGTAAAATGTACCCCTTCCAAAGTAAACCATAAATTCAAGGAGATGTGGTTCCAACCAACTAGATCATAATGCTACCATCCAGTAGACTAAACTATAGGTAGAGAACATGAATATAGAACCAACAACAATGATTAGTAAGAGGTTTTGGTTTAAGAAATTATTAGATAATTATTATTATGTTTTATTTAAGTCGATAGTTGTCTATACCAACATCAATATTTGGTTTTAATGACTTATTGGAAATAATGTTTATTATTTAAAATATGTCTCCACATATGTTTTTCTTTGTTATATTTGTATGCTACTATTAATGTGCATCAAATATTTTATTATAAATAACACAGTCTAGAAGTATATGATAGAAAAATTAGTAATCTATGATGTTTTATTCTTTTCAAATATATATATTTATAAGTATTTATTATGTTTAGTTTTACATTTTATTATTGTAGCGATTAAATATATTTATTTATATATATAATATTTATATATTAAAATTATATATAATATATAAATAAATTATTATGAATAATTCTTTGGGTATATATTGTTCATCTTTTGGGTTTATTGATCCATTGGGTTTATAGTATCAATCTATTTGTTTTATATTATTGATCCCTTTATTAACAACATAATCGTTAGTGTTTATAATCCTTTGGTTTTAAAAATCCCTAGGATTTATTATATTAGTCATTAGGATTCATAATACAAAGAGTTAATAATATGTGTACCTTGGATTTATAATAATGATAGGTTTTAAAAAATAAATAATAATAATAATAACAGTTATTTTTAAAAATAAATAATAAATAAAATAGTGATTATTTTAAATAATATAATATAATACAATATTATTTTATAATAATTTACTTTATTTATATCATCTATCATTAATCAATATAATATGGATGTTAATATTTATAAGTATGCCTATTGTGGATATTCAACTACACATTTACTAATATGTTTAATTATCATGTGATTGGTATAGCTTACTAAGTGTGATTAACCATATTTATTAATTGGTTTGTGCTTTATACCCATTGGGTTATAATTATGAATAGATCGTTCATTTTATAATCCTTTGTGAGCTTATAGTATTATTATATGTTTATAATATAGTATATACTAGCAATTGTCCCAAAAGGTACAAAGAGAGGCCGATAGGATTATTAAATTGGAATTGCAAAATTCAGTTACAGAATGAAATCTGATCTATGAGGAGCTTTGGGGCCTATAGATTACAAGAGAGTAGCAAAAATTTCAGTGAACATGTTAGTGAACATGTTAGTTGCGTACTGATTGGCGGTTGGAAACAAAACTGGTGTTTATACTATTTTCCACAACTTTTGCAAACATTAGCGTCAAGCAAAAATCAAAAAGGGTCCAAAAAACCAAAATATTGTAAAAATCATAAAAATATCCATAAAAATTGGCAAACATTGGCTAGGCCAAAACATTAACTTTGTGTATGAACTCTACTCATTTTGTCAAGCATAATATCAGTAATCTCAAAATAAATATCTTTGGTTTAATCAGTCTCTTTAGTAAGAAAGTTAGTATAACATCCCAACCAGTGGTCTGTCAATGGTCACAATTACAAAATATTCAAGTCAGTATCATTCCCTTCTTTGTTAAGATCACTTTTTTTCTCAGATAGTACTCCCTTTGTGAGGATACAATCTCCATCTTCATTCTAAACCATTACTAATTTTCTGTAAGTAAAATAGGTATCAGATTCAGTTGCAAATCAAAAACTTTCTGGGTAGATTACATGATGCTCACAATTTTAGGAGTATGGGAGTAAAATATCTACAGAGCTGATGGATGAAAGATAGATTTTGGAATGATGGGGCTTGGAATAAGTGAGAAGGAATCCTTCCAAGGGCTTCATCGTGATGATGGGAATATTGTTTATAAACATACATTTCCCTTTTCTTGACATAACCTCTGTAAAGGATGTGACAGGAAACTTCTCCCTCATTCCCCTATGTCAACATAGTTGCAAGAAGCGAGATATGTCAACTCTGTTATGATGTTAACAACCGTAGAGTAGTGCTGCAAAAACTCAGTGGTTATAATGAATTCTTACAGTAATGCCACTGCATAGCAATTTGCAGTACAGCTGTTTTTCATGCCACATAGACAGTGCTAAGGCAACCTTACAAGTGGTAAAGAGGGATCCATGAATCTGAACATTTGAGAATATCGAAGATGAGATCTACATGAACTTGCAGAAGGACCTCCCCTGGTTTGCCGGGTGTTATAAGAGTTGCAACTTTGACACTTGTGTGCAACAATGTGAAAATTTACTTCAGAAGTTACTCCACAGTCATTGCATAAGATCCAAACCTGCTCAAATGACCGACGAGAAAGTGGTGAGGTATTTTCTCTCACGCTACTAATGGGCTCTAAAATATGCCTCCAAATTATACCACATTAACATCAGACAACTTACCATTTTGTTCTTGTAATCTTCAGGCATTGGAGTCAAAGCAACGTACATGACAAAAAAAAATAACAGAATCCACTCAAGAAACTTAAAAAATCAATTGCCATTGGACGAAAGAAAATTTCAGAAATATGAGAAATCAAAATTAGCAAGAACACATATAATAAGCTACTCTTTATACAACCCATTATAATAAGCTACTCTTTATACAACCCATTGCAAGTTGACTTCAAGATGTTCATCTTGTCGAAAATATCTACCTCTCGGTCAAGTTTCTCTCACAATTTAGACATATCACAGACAGATTTGGAGCACACTGGACAAGCAAATCTGGAAAGGACAAACAAACATGTTAGAATGTCAAGACATTTGAAATAAAATTAAAGCTGCTACAAACTGTGACCACAGATCGGTGAAGAAGGTACCATCAATGGGCATATCAGTGCAAGTATATCTAGTATTGTGTAATAGTGTAGGTAGACTGGAAACAAGAGGTTGTGAGCCAGGGCACAAAACAGGCCACATATGAAACTTACTGAAGTGTACCTACAGGATAACGCTTTAGGACGGTATTGACTTACAATTTAAAGGCTTTCCAATTTGCTTTGGCAGAACAAGTCATTGATGGATTAGACAGGGCAGTTATGACAATGAAGAAAGGTGAAATTGCCATCGTGACTATATTTCCTGAATATGGGTATAAAGACACCCAAACTCAAAGGGACCTAGCAGTTGTGCCACCACATTCAACCCTTATATATGAAATTGAGCTGATTTCGTTCATCAAGGTATGGCTACTTATCCCAGTATCATGAAGCTTCTTTCATCTTGAAGATTTTCAATTGTATCTCATATATCTTATCCGGTTCTGTAAATAGGAAAAGGAGTCATGGGACATGGACACGGCTGAGAAGATAGAGGCTGCTGGAAAGAAGGAAGATGGGAATGCATTATTAAGAGCTGGTAAATATTTAAGGGCCTCAAAAAAATATGACAAGGCAATCTTATCCGGTTCTGTAAATAGGAAAAGGAGTCATGGGACATGGACACGGCTGAGAAGATAGAGGCTGCTGGAAGGAAGAAGGAAGATGGGAATGCATTATTCAAAGCTGGTAAATATTTAAGGGCCTCAAAAAAATATGACAAGGCAAGTTGTTGGCCAACATTTATAGATAGATATTGGAATTAAATCTCACAGAAATCTGGGTATATTCTGACCTATTGTGTAAAGATACATAAAGTCCATAGAAGGCAGGGTACATGGTGACATTTTGTTTTTAGTTTATTAATAAGCTATATAGTAAGTAAACGAAAGGTATATTTTACTATAGGGACTTGTAGAGGTTTCTAGAATACACCTGATTGTCTAGAGAACATCAACTATTCTCCTTGTCTGCAGGCTGCAAAGTGTATTGAATATGACAATGCGTTCAGTGAGGATCAGAAACAACAAACAAAGGCTTTAAAAGTCACATGCAATCTAAATAATGCAACCTGTAATCTTAAATTAAAGGAATACAGAGAAGCTTCTAAATTGTGCTCAAAGGTACATGGCCATTAGTTGATTCATTCCTTTCATTTGGAACAAATTTTCTTAACCATTGCTTATGCTGGTAGACCATTTGCAGGTGTTAGAGGTTGACTCTAAAAATGTGAAAGCCTTATATAGAAGAGCACAAGCATATATTGAGACGGCAGATCTAGATCAAGCAGAGTCTGGTCTAAAAAAGGAACTTGAAATTGATCCAAGCAACAGGTGTGTAAAATCATCAGTGTCTTTCCAGTCATGCCTTTGAAATTTTCATTTCATACCTTTCTGGGAATGCTATGCCGCGTTTTCAGAGTTTTTTCTGTTCCACAAAAGGAGTTGTTTTGGAAGGTTTGTTTGGAAAAATCTGCAATCTATGGTTTTGGAGGGAAGCAACATATTTTTGTAGGATAGGTCTTCAATCTATCCTTTCAGGTCACTAATTATTAGCTTATATACAAGTTGCACCTCATTCTTATACATCACAAAGGAAAACGTTGTTTTTTTTCTTCCCCTTCATTAGTGCCAGGGCATGCAAATTGATGTTTATTTTGTTTCCATCTGACAGGGATGTGAATATGGAGTACAAGACACTGAAAGAGAAACAAAAAGAATACAACAAAGAAGAAGCTAAATTATTTGGCAACATGTTTAACATGATGAGCAGGTTGGAGGCATAATAAAAATTTATTGTACAGACATAATTCTAAGTGCACTTGCTATCCAGGGTATCTTCTGAATTTCATTAATCTCCTTAAATTTTACCGGTGCATGTGCGAGAATCTAGCTTTCAACCAATGTTGTTAAAGAGCAAAATTTGAGTCTAGTGATATTCAAACTGGAAAGCAAAAATAGCATGGCACTGAGGTAGAATATGAAAGATGACGTATTTGCCTTTAGTGAGATTCAAACTGGAAAGCAAAGCAAGCATGGCACTGAGTTCGGATAGGCGAAAAAAGATAAGATGACATATTTGCTTGGAATAAGCCATGAAAGCATACGTTAATAGGGATTATCTTTTCTATCTTTTTGATTTGAACTTTTAATTATATTCCCACATGAGAGAGTGATAAATAATTCTAAAGTTGGCTTAATACATAAAAGCTTTTATAAAAAGGCATCGGCGAAGATGCACGGTGTACATTCAGCATGAAGATCATGTACTGTGATAATAGTTGATAGAAGAAACCTGGACATGTCTTGTGTCTAGGTGCAGATTTTTATGATACGTGGTCTGTTTCTCCTAATGTTTCTTTTATTGGTTGCCATAAATGTATACAGGTGGCTATTATGGGATATGTGTGCTGTGGGGTGGGTTTTGAATGGTGAATGAGGCAGGGTTTACTGGTAGAATGTCCGGCAGTTTCTCCTAATGTTTCTTTTATTGGTTGCCATAAATGTATACAGGTGGCTATTATGGGATATGTGTGCTGTGGGGTGGGTTTTGAATGGTGAATGAGGCAGGGTTTACTGGTAGAATGTCTGGCAGGGGGATACCCCCAGTGAAATTATTGCTAGATAAGCGTAAATGTTCCATGGTAGACAATGTAAAAAGGCTGGTTAAAAGAGCCCCATTTAGCTTGTTGAAGCTAAGGTCAATAACATTAATCTTGGGATACATTCCCAATACAGTTGGGAGAGATCCCACTAAGTAATTGTGGGATAAATTCAGATAGGTCAATCTTAAAAATTGAGAAGTATCATTTGGCAGGGGCCCTGTAAATGAATTCTGGCTCAGATCAAGAGCTTCCATATAATTTCCCCATGTCCGCATCATAGACAAATCCCCAGATAAATTGTTATCACTCAAATCCACTACTGCACAGATTCCGAATTTTATTGGCAATGTACCAGATAGTGCATGTGAAGAAAGGTTGAGCACCTTAAGATTTGTCGTTGCAATATTGTTTACATTGCTTGTGATATAAAATGACAAAAATGAATTAGTAGTTTACAGAGAACAGAATCCAGATATCTGTTGTTTGACTCCAGGGTTTATGGTTTATAACACTTTAGTAAATGATTTTAACAAAAACTTAAAAAAAATAAGAAAACGCTGAGACCCGAAAGTATGTGTTTGTTTGTTTATTCTCTTGTTTCTATATGAACTTTGGAACACGAGAAAGACTCTTCATTAGAATATGCCATATGGATGGTAATTTCCCAAATTGTTAGAATATGTGGTCACTGCCCAAATTGTCTGTTAACTTGATACAAGTAAAATTTGTGATGATTTTTCACACATAAAATATAAAATATAATATTGTTGTGTTATCGAGACAAAGGTAGGCAAATTGTTTTTAAAAATTCAAGATTTGTTATGTTATCGAGACAAAGGTAGGCAAATCGTTTTTACAAATTCAAGATTATTTGTTTTTACAAAACTAAATGCAGTTTGTACAATATTATTTTGAGTGTAGTTTTGTTTAACCCTGCTTAATTTTATTATATTGAGTTTCTAAAGTTATTTAGCTCGCATCTTTGTTCTATGTAGATTTCTGATTTTAGGTGGCATTTCGTTATCTCCGTAAAAGATTTTTTATTTCAGTTTATTTGTTGATTTAAACTAGTTTTTATCTATGTTTATTATATTTCATGCAATCATTTTTATTTCAGTTCAGCATTTATTGAAATCCATCAAAACCCTAGTCCTTTCATTTCTACAATGTCGTTAATTTCTACAATTTATTTAGCATTTCGCGAAGCATTTCGTTTGGGTTTGGTCTCACCCTTTATTATAACAACAAGAATGAACGAAAAAGTCCTCGTTGAAGAATTACTGGGATGAGAAATTGTGATTTCAAATTGTTGCCAGTAAGAACACTAACAGATCTTACTCCAATGCTTTTCGTCCTTAAAAACTTCGTTCCGTCCATCATCTTTTCCTCAGGCAAGACTCAAACCAGACTAAGTGAGTTCGCACTATGGCCCAAATTGCACATACCCTCCCTAAACTTTGTTAAATTGTTTTTAGAAATGGAGTAGAAATTAATGTGTATATTAAAAAAATTTCGTGAAATTTACTAAATCACAAGACATGATGCTACTCTATCATCTACAAAATTTAATTCATCGTATAAAACAAGAATCATTTTCATGCAAAAGGAAACATCAAATATACTCAAAAATTGACCTCCACTAGTTCTTCTAACAATTAGAACTAGTTAAACTGACAATAACTTAAATTAATTAAAATACATTGCTACAAATTAACAAGAAATTTGTATAACTGTACTTAAGTCTCTCCAAATTTAATTTTCTCAGTTAACTGAGTGATAAGAGCCAAGTCACATCAGTTAACTACCTCCAAGTATTCAACTAAAATTGAAATTTCTAATTTGGTCAATTTTAATTAAGGAAAAAATTGAAATAGAGACTTTTCTTCCTACATTTTCAACATTAATTTTGAATTTATGAAGTAATTGAAGAATATTTGTTTTAGTATTCTATTTCTTAGAATGATCAAGGACATCTCAATTTGTGTTAAAAATGTAAGGGAGATATGTGTAAAAAGTATTGGTTGGAAAACTAGGAATCTTCCCATTGTTAATGTTGTAGGGATGATGTCATAAGTAATGCTAGCAAAAACCCAACCTACTAAGTTTGATGACCTTAGTAATATAATAATGACCATTTATATTGGGAAAAATGATTATTCCAAATCCATTTCTTGACCCGAGTTTCACAATAAATGTCATGACCAAATATGAAATATAATTTATTGGACTTACTAACCTTATACCTACTCCCACTATGTTAGCACTAGTTGATCAATCTAAAATATTACTAGAATGGATTCTATAAGATGTTTTCATTTTTATGGACTCAGGAGTGTATTTTCAACTTTGTAGTGTTGTACCTAAAGCCTCCTTAGGAGGGCATCGTATAACCTAGGTGGACTATGGTTAGCCCCATGGTGCATTTATCAACTATATATCGAGGTTTATGGTGATGTATGGTGAAGATACAAAAAATAATATTTTCTTCTTCCCCACAGCTGTACCAAATATAAAATATCAAAGCCACTTGTTTGGTGGAATTTGATCCAAAGGATAATGGTGTACAACCACACCTCACAATTCCCACAGGTTATATTCAAGTGACACAGCCCCAATCAAATGCTCAATCCACCCCAACTCCCAATATAGATCCTCCATTCTCCACCAAAACCTAAGGATAAATAAAATGTACCCCTTCCAAAGTAAACCATAAATTCAAGGAGATGTGGTGCCATCCAACTAGATCATAATGCTACCCTCCAGTAGACTAAACTATAGGTAGACGACATGAATATAGAACCAATAAGAGTGATTACTAAAAGGGTTTTGGTTTAAGAATTTATTGGATAATTATTATTATGTTTTATTTAAGTCCATAGTTGTCTATACCAACATCAATATTTGCTTTTAATGACTTACTGAAAATAATGTTTATTATTTAAAATATGTCTGCACATATGTTTTTCTTTGTTATATTTGTATGCTACTATTAATGTCCTTCAATTTTTTTATTATAAATAACACTGTCTAGAAGTATATGATAGCAAAATTATTAATATATGATGTTTTATTCCTTTCAAATATATATATTTATAAGTATTTATTATGATTAGTTTTACATATATATATATATAGATATAATCCCTTGGGTATATATTGTTCACCTTTTGGGTTTATTGATCCATTGGGTTTATAGTATAAATCCATCTGTTTTATATTATTGATCCCTTTATTAAAGATATAATCGTTAGTGTTTATAATCCTTTCGTTTTAAAAATCCCTAGGATTTATAATATTAGTCATTAGGATTCGTAATCCAAAGAGTTAATAATATTAGTACCTTGGATTTATAATAATGATAGGGTTTAAAAAATAAATAATAACAATAACAATTATTTTTAAAATTAAATAATAATAATAGCAATTATTTTTAATAATATAATATAATATAATTTATATTTTAATAATATTACTTTTATTTATATCTATCTATCATTATCAATATTAATATGGATGTTAAATCTATACAGTTAATGCCTATTTGGTTATTTCAACTACATTCACTAGTATTTTTATGTATGTGATTGATATAGCATACGAGTGTGCATTAACCACATTTATTAATTTGGTTGTGCTTTATAACCCCTTGGGTTTATAATATGAATAATATGTTGCATTTTCTAATATTTTGTGAGCTTATAATATTATTATAAGTTTATAATATAGTATATATTAAGTTGTAGATGATTGTGTATATCAACCACATTTAACAATGTGGTTTTGCTATTTGTCAACACTAACAAGTACTCATTTATAATTGTACAATAAAGGGTGGATCAATACATGGAACTGATTCTATTAATTTCAAAATAATCTGTAGTTTATTATTTCTATTATTGACCATATTAAAATTATGGCTACATTAAAATTTTTGAATTTAAGAAATTATTTAATATGATTCAACATCTACCCTCAATTTCTTCAACTACATTGTAATTTGTTGTAACACATATTTAGTTCCTTTTAATAATGAATACTTTTTAGAATTAATTATTTAAAGGAAATATTTTTTAATATATTCTAATAATTTAAATTTAAAATAATTTTCCTAACATAATTTAATTACAATATCTTTTTTGTCTATCTCATTTTTTTCATGATGATAACTACCATTAATTCTTACTATGAGTAATAATATTAATGGTTTACTCTTATCAATACTTACATATTTTAACTTATATTAGTTAAGTAACATAACTAAATTAATAAATGTGTTTCATATAATGTTAGGTTATTTGAATGTATCGTGACACATGTTATAATTATTAGAGGTTGTATTATAGTAATACTTTGTTCACCTAATTAATAAATAAAATCATTTTAAATTCTCTAGTACTAAAAAAATCAAACATAATTCTTGAGACTATATAAAACTTTTTTTTTTTCCATGAGAAAAAACTAAACATTCTTACATTAATCATAAAATGTCTTACATGATTTTAGTTCATGATCTAGTCAATATGCTTGTCTGTTGTCCAACAACGTACCTCTAATTTTCTCTTAATTAAGTACATTGGATATCTCATCAAATTTGAAAGAGAAAAAAATTATTTTAAATGTTTCTACAAACTTTCACATATTACAATTTAACTAGATTGTGTTATACTTTGGATAGCATAAGATATAGTTGTTTCAATTTCCAATAGAATTGAATCATACACATTATAAGTGAGAAAAACAAATTAATATAGTTCTTGGCCTTATATAGTTGCAGCTAGAGAATATGAACACAAATTACTCGTTATTATTTATTGTAAATGCTACTCGATATTATATTGAAATAACTATTTTCCACTCAATTATGCCCACTAGTTTATGTTTCTTGTAAATCCCACTTAATATTAAACTCGTGAAAGATTTCTACTGAAATTATTTGCAATTTTGCGACTTCGTATTATATTGAAGTTATATTGAAGCAACAGGTTCGCTAAAATTATGTGAAATTGTACAGACCTCCTAGAATATGAATACACTATTATTTTTTTCTCGCACTAGTGAATCACATGTGTAGCCTGTCACTATGTAAGCTAGGTCCCTGTGGTTCCTCATTAGTGAACTAATAGTAGTTGTGCATCCTTGAAGATGAAAGATATCCTATCACGATGTAATATAGGTCCCTGATATTCCTCATTAGTTAAGTGATAGTGGTTGTGAATCAATGGAGAACAAGGATCTCCGCTTAGACCTCACACATTCCAAGTTCACTCTCCTCAAAATTCTTAGATAAAATACTGTATTTATGAAGTACCAAAATTTCTACCTAAATTCAAATTGAAATTAAACCACATTCCAAAAACATAGGACCAGAAAAAACTTATGCTAAGATTATTTCATAAATACTATTGCAGTTGTCTATAATGGGACTTTTTGAAAGCTTTTCCTGTAGGTTTTTCGGTCAAAATCCGACAGCAATTTATTGGAATCGCAAGTTTGATAGCTAGTTTTTGCACAATGAAAGCGTCCCAAGGGTTTTTCAGGGTGTTGAATCCAAATATGCGGTAAAAAAATCATTTTAACTGCAACAAATCAAGATTTAACCTCAATTTCTTCCGCCGGATTTCGTCACCAGAATCTCCAAAAAGTCTCGGACAACTCCAATACTATTTACCATTTATAAAATATCAAAGAAATTCAAAAACATTCCAAATTTACATTGAATGTGAAGATAATTTTTTTTTTTAAATCTCAATGTTTTACCCAACTGCTTTCCACGAGAATTTCAAGAAAAGCATCTCACACTTTTTCGCTATATACGTTGATTCGCTCTCTTGAAAAAAAAGTGAATGTTTTACCCAACTGCTTTGCACGAGAATTTCAAGAAAAGCATCCCATGCTTTTTCGCTATATACGATGATCCGCTCCTTTAATGATTACAACTTTTTGAAATACACGAGGGATGATCTGGAAATAGATGAAGTTGTTATTGAAGGTAAAAAAATAAATACGGTCAATTATATTGAATGCGTGGACAACAAAAGCAGAAGACCACAAAGGGCGGCGCCATGATTACGTTATTGACTATCAAAATTTCCGTCTTAAATTCAAATTCAAATTGAATTTGAAAGCTGAACATTGCAATTTTGCACCGGCGTCGATAGATGACTTGGTTTCCAATTTTTCCGTACGTGGATAGAATTTCAAGATGTTCAAGAAATGCATCTCAGGCATATCTCAGGCTTTTCTGTTTAGACGTTGATCCGCTCCTTAAACGGATCACATCTTTTTTGAAATACAAGATGGATGGCCTGGGATCCGCTCCTCCTTAAACGGATCACATCTTTTTTGAAACACACGATGGATGGCCTGGGATCCGCTACTTTAACGGATCACAGCTTTTTTGAAATACAAGAGGGATGGCCTGGGATCCGCTCCGTCAACGGATCCGCTCCTTTAACTCTCTGCTGGTTCCTCTATTTCTGTGTAAATTGTGTCTTTGTCGTGTATCTGTACAGTGTAGCATTTCATGGAGAAGAGGATAGATGTTTCATCATTTGCATTTGCAGTAAAATGGCTCGTCGTCTTGTGTAGGATATTTGATTGTATTTGAAGTGGAAGTGCTTCGTGTCTGTGAGTCTATGCCTCTGGGTTTGTCCTTCTGTTTCTATGTCTCTGGGTTTGTCTTTCTGTTTTGTCAGAACTGATGTTATTTAAATATGAATTCGACCAAGAAGATCAGTGAATGAATGAAAGTCGACCCGGGGATGCATGGAGTCGATGTCTCTAATTGGTAGCAAAGGCACATGAAATACACACTTATATCCTTTATCTCTTTTTCTTTTCATTGTCTTTTGCATTGATGGATTCTTTTATTTTCTTTTGCATTTGATTGCTTCTTTTGTATTGATTTCTTCATTCATATACCTGTGGGGTTGTCCTTCTATTTTGTCAGAAGGGATGTTATTTAAATCTGAAGCCAACCATGAAGATCAGCGAATGAATGAATGAAAGTCGATTCAGGGATGGATGGAGGTATACACCGCAGAGCGTTAGCAGTGATATTGGTTACAAGCATGATTGAAAGGTATGTTTTTTTTATTGATTTTATAATCATAATTATATTCGTGATTTATTCTCCCATTTTGGTGGCATAGATTAGAGTAGGATTTCCAATTTTCATGTCTTTTGTTTCTATTACAATTCTTCTTTTACTAACTGTGTGACCCAATGTTTTTAATTCCTCCTTCACTACCTAGCCCAATTTTTAAAGTATTTTTGCTCTATTGTTATTGCTCCCTATTTCATTAATCTCTTATCTACTTCCTTTAATCTTAATTGTTATTCAGCAATCCCATTAATTCCTCTTAAATTTTATTTTTCTTTCTATTTTCCAAATTTGTTCTTGGTCACTAATCCTTTAATCTTAATTGTTATTTAGCAATCCCATTAATTTCTCATAATTTTTTTGTTTTCTTTCCATCTTCTAGATTTTCTCTTGGTTCTTAATGGCATTAATTATTTATTGATAATCTAAAGTTATCACTGGATTTTTTTCCTTAGTTTTGATAATCAACTCCATTAATCTTATTGCAATGTTCTTTGTCATAAAGCCTCACTCGCTCCTTTTCCCACAATATCTGGGGAAGGCTTCTTCGTGTTTGAGTCTTCTTTGTCAAATCTAGTGTTTGAGTCTTCTTTGTGGAAATCTTGTAGTGGGAAATTTAAAAAATCCTTCTGTCCTGAGCATTTTGGCATATTTCCAATCCAATCCTTGGGAAACATAGAACCAGGATGAAAATCTCTCAACTGCTTTGCTAGAGATAACACCTGGAAAATGAAATTAAAACCCGATATAAAACATTGAAAATTCAATGGAATATAAATGGGATTTTAAAACTATATCTATTTATTGCCTCGCACATGTAAGTTAAGTGGCATGCATATAGAATCAATGCAATTGATTATTAACAGGTCTCAATATGCATATAGAATCAATGCAATTGATTATTAACAGGTTTCAATTTATAAATTTCATAGATAATTATTGCTCTTTTTTATTTTATTTAGTCAATTAATTTAATGATTTATTTAAAAGAAATTTTATTTTTAAAATATGTTTCCGTTTATTATATCCATATCATAGAGTTTAATGTGTATTAAATTTTTGTATGAAAATTATGTAGCTAAGAAGTTTATTTTAGCTTAGCCAAATTATTAATTCAATGTTAGTCAATTATATATATAA
>APFE031090851.1:4813-38886 GCA_000404065.3 Pinus taeda | reverse complement strand
ATAATAAAACCAGTTGTGAATGGTTACATTAGGCATTTACGAAAAAGACACCAACTCTCTTTCAGATTTTGATTTTCGCTTGTATAAATAACAAATCTTTTGGAAAATTGATCTTTATTATTGAAAGACACAGTTAAAGACTCTAACCTAGATATGACACTAGTTTCAACTTCATAAAGTTTGATGAAAATAACCTTTAGTGAAGAAATTGTTTTATATCAGTGCAATGAAAGGTATCAATAACAAAATAAATATTCTCTGTAGAACAGTTACTTCCAAAAACTCTACCATTGTCGTCCAGAGCTATCTAAAGAAGACAATGAATTCCTCCCTGCTAGGGAAATCACAACTTTCAGAGGAACAATCCAAGGATACACTTCATCTTGAAGAATGAGAGGTCTCATTACGAGTTGGCTTATCATAATCACAAATATTATAACTTGCTGACTTTGCCAAATACTGCATACCATAACAGGGCAATTACTTAAGATTGTTACAATCAAGAGGCAAGGGGTCTCATCACGAGCCAGCTTTTTCAGCAAAGTTATAAATCAAGTGAATGATTGTGTCATAAATTGTCGACCAAACCAAGACATTGCTCTTTAAGAATAAAAAGAAAATCAAAAGCAATAAGTGTAGATGTGGATTCTTCTTTGAGAGTTGTAGGTTTCTTTAAGTAGGATATAGGATCATTGCTGGGTAAAAGGTAACCCTGTCGAGGCTATGAATGCCTGCTGGCAGCAGAGGATCTACCTATGACAAATAAGTATATTTTAAAACTGGTTTACAGAGAAGACTTTGTTTTATCTTTATAGACCAAGTAATGACTGATGTAAAAACAAGGACTAACTTGAGGCAACAAATAATCAAAGTTGAAAATAGCTTAAGCAAAATGTCATTGATAGGTTAGAGTATAATGTATTTTATCTTTCCATAATAAAGTTTAATTTTCTGAAAAATTTGTTGTTTTGGAAGCTGAAAAGGTTCAATAGAAATGCAGAGATAACTGGTTCTTCCAAGTGAATTGCCAATTGTTGTGGCCACCAACAACCCCCCTCCTTATGAAGTATTATTGCTAATACTAAATAAGTGGGGACCCTCAAAAAATCAGTTAGTGTTACATTTTCTTTTTTAGATGAAACTTACAACATCATGGACTTACGAAAAAACCTTGAAAAATCTAAAAAAACCTAAGTTTCATAATGAAGAAAATTAAATTTACTCCTTAAAGGATATCGCATTACGCAAAGGATGATAGGATACACCTTCTAATGAGTTAAAATGACAAAAGGTGAGAATGCGATGCAAAACCTCATTGCATCGCATATACTGAAGAAACACTCACATTGAAAAACTTTAAAAAATTACTGATATGCGATATCGCATATCGCACATCGCAAAAATCACATGAATTACACAAGGATTATAGCGATCTATGATATTGCGATACTGTGATCTACGACATAGCAAAGCAAAATCGCAGGACCCCTCCATCGTAGTTGGTTCTGGCTCATTATTCGAGAAAACTTTTTAGCCAAGAGTTGGTCATGTATTTTAATGCGAATTAATGAGTTATTGTCAGTTGTTAATGAAGTAGGGTGTTGTGTTTTTCGAAGAAATAGCTCAAGTAAGGTGGAATGTTTTGCATATCTTTGGCATTTAAAAGTTTTCATGTCATTAGTCTTTTATCATTACTTCCACCTCAATGTAAACTGCAGGAAAGAAGGACAAAGCGTTATACAGGGCACTATGCAGAAAACAACGAGGAGGGAAGGCAGTGCTCCAATGAACATTTCGGAAGGCACACTTAATCCATTCAATGAATAAAAAGAGCCGTAGAACTCTTCTGAGGCATCTATCATAGATTTCTCATGTACAGCCATGGTTGAATGGGTACTGAACGACGCTGATACTAGAAACAAATAGTTTAATTCTCAGGGACAAGAGCTCATGGAACCACTATTTTTACAAATTTTGAGCTTTATACCGAATGAGAGAAAAAGGCGCAAGAGGCAAAAACCGCATCAGGGAAGCCCGGATCAAGAAACAGAGTGAGTTTCTGATGCGCAATTAGCGCTTAGCGCTAATCGCGCATCGCTAAGGAAAATTGTTCGAAAAGGAAGGTCCCTAGTTACTTAGTGACTTGCGAGCCCCGAAAATTGCAAGAAATCAATGATAGAAGCAAACTGGAAACAAAAGACTGAAGGAAAAGCAGAAGCAGTCCAAGGATTAACCAAGTTGAAATGGGATTTTTACCAGGCATACATGGTAATGATACATATTCATTGGATGATTCTAAAATATATCATCAATTTTACTGAAAAGATAATGCCAAATCTTGTTGATTCTGTTTACTTAACTCAACCAAAGGCAGAAGACAGTCAGCCGACTCTACTCAGGAAAATATTGAATGCTTGCGACATTAAGGAGTAGATTTAGAAATAGTTAGATAGTAGATTTAATTTTAGAAATAGTTTTGCTTAGAAAGAGGATGGTCATTTAAACCAAATCCTCAATTTCTGTAAATAAGTTATTTAGTTAGTAGTATTTAAACCCTTGTCATGCATTTAGAGAAGGGTCCAGAAATTTATCAAAAACTTGTCCTCAGAACATGCACTTTTGCACCCTCAGAGGAGGTTTTGGTGAATGAATGAAACAGGGTTTATTTGATATTTGCATTTGATATCTTCTACTGATGTTGCACTTATGTACTCTTAGTAGATGTTAAATCAAGGAGAGATAAATCAATTATCGCTTGAAGCTCATGAGTAGGACTAGTTATAAATGGTACTTTTATCTCTTAACCATTTATGCTTATGCGTTAAAGTGATATTCAGTTTTCAGTTATTTATATATTACAGCATGGATGTCTAAGTTATCATTTGGCACTTTTGTACGGTGATAACTATTTGTTTATGTTTAGTGTATGAATAACTCATTTATGCGATAAGTTTTAACAGTTGTTTCATCTAAATTCTTATACGAAGTAGCTCATTTTTATCGAATTCTTTTCTTATGATAGATGAATGATCTTTATTACCAGTTATTGTTTGAAATCTTTTTAGATCACATAGAAGAAAGATCACACCCCGGGTTAGCATAAATTTCGATGTTTTTATGTTTATTAGAATACAATAGCATAGAATTAGATTAGATAGAAGTATTCCATTTAGAACAGAAACACCCATCTTTCTCTCACACACACACACACTGAATTGAGAAACTGGTCCCATATCCCCAGTCGGACCCGCTATACCAAACAGATAAGGAGCTGCCAACCAAGGTCCGGACCGGGCGAGTATCCCCCTTGTTGTCGACCTGATTTTCGGGGCCTTCAACAGAGGGGTCATGCTTCAAGTTAAAATATTAACACTTGATCCCAAGAGAAACTGATTTCTTTCCTTAGGTTTTAAGCTTTCAACATTTTGATTTTAAATTATATTCCTCCCTCGTTGTCTATAAAATTCATACACTATTTTCCTCCAAAATAATGCATTTGAATGATTATCCTTGAATCATTTTCTGCTATGAAATGAACCTTGACCCTGTGGAATAACATCAAATCAAACGAGAGGAAAAATGGTTTTGGTTGTGGTTGTGTGGGCATTGGTTGAGGGTTTCGTTGGGTGATTTTTTTGCAAGATCTCCTTGCATATATGTGTATGTTTTTTGACCTTTGTTAGGGCTTGTGAAAAACTCTTCTTTCAGACTTGTGGATTAAGGAGAGGATTTTTTGATGGTGTTGGACCCACCAACATTCAAGGGTTCTCCACTATATGAAGTCCCAACTAGACCTCACACCATTTGGAGTAGGAGTCCCACCAGTGGGCAGTAATGTAATACCTTAACCGCGGAAATGTGTAGAGGAAAGTATGATAACTTTGGGTGAGAGCGAGTGTGTGACCCTGTAGAGAGTAAATTTTGATGCATGAAGGTTCCAACACAAGAAGGGAAAAATAAGTGCACCCCTTGGAAGCTAGTAATAGTACATAGCTTGAAAGGAACACATGAGAAAAATGACATCACAAGCTAAACTACTGAATAGTCCACAAATTAAAGTGATGAATTAATCCAACAACACGCATTCAACAAGATTTGTACAAATTCATAAAAAAATGGTTCATAAGAATATGTATAACACATAAATAACATATATTTTCAGTAAAACAAGAATAGTCCTATTATATTAACGACATATGCATGAAAGCATGCCAACTTTGATTTTATTATTATAAGTGAAAGTTTCATCCATACATACACCAATGATGACCACTAACCTCAATAGTGGAACATTACAATCAAGAAAACTTGCTCCTCTAAAGAAGTATACTCACTTTACACTATGGAGAAGCCATGACTCATCACAATACTCCCAAGATCTTTCTAAGCCTAAGCCTAGCCAAAATCTTGGCTCCCAAAAGCCCATTACATGAGTTATAAGATTCTATTTATAACAAGAGTGGGTCAGTCTTCAAGTTCCCTTTGTGAACTTCAGACCACCCTCATGACTCTTCAACTTCTTCACAAAATGACACATTACATTACATGGTGACTTTTCATATCCCAATATTGACACTTTGAATTTCACTTACAACATAATTACAAATAATATTACATTTTCCACATGTACCCATATAAGACAAAATAGGGTAGAGACAACCTAACAAGACACAACACTATGAGTCTGATGTTTGGGGAAATTACAACTCGACAACCTCCACTTGTTTCTCGGTCACATATCAACACTAATATTGGTACTGTGCAATGGTGTCCCAAAATTGTTTAATGCTGTCTTTATGGAAGCGGACTCTAGCCTCCATGACATCCAGGTACACTGGCTTGGAACCTGTATCCAACTTGTTTTGAAGCATAAGCAAAATTGTCTTGACCTTGATAGGGCCACCGATGAACTTTTGCATGTTGTGTGTGTTCAAATCCAAGTCTTCCTTGGTGGCTTCTCATCTTAGTTGCTCCAAGTACTCATCAATCTCCAACTAGACTTGGTGCTTGGGTTTAGCATTAGTGAGAGAATCAAATGATGGGATCTGGTGTGTTCTCACCAAGAAATCAAAACTACTGTACAACCGCGCATATGAGGCATGTGTGCTACCGGTGAATGAGGTAATTTGCTCATTGTTCTGAATCAACATTCTGACCTTCACTTTCTCCAGTTGTGCCTGTGGCTTCATCTTCTTCACTAAGTCAAGAAGGGCCCCTTTGTACCACATTGTCCACTCTTGTACATGGACGATGGTAGCATGTATGTTTTTGAGACTTTTAACAAACTCTTTTCTCCACTATTGTAGGCCATGCAATCAAATAACTACTTTATGCACAGTGACAATTCCATCATAGTGCTTCTGCATGGTTTCTCCAAGTGTTGATACTTTAGCAAGTATCATTGTTCTCATCTCCCCCAATGTGGAAACTACATTTTGTGTTGTTTCTCATAGTTTCTTTTCCTCTTTCTTAGCAGCCTACAAGTTCTTTCCAAGTTGCTCATTCTTAACTATTAGATATTGAATATTTGAGCTTGTTTCTCTTGCATAGGCAAAGCTGGCTTCAACAATGGTAGTTGGATACTTCTTGGTGTCCAAAACTATCACCCTTTATATGATGAATGTAAGTGATGTTTGATCATATAGAAAGTTCTTTCTTCACACTTGTACAATCATATTTTAGAACTCATTGAATCATAGATTGTACAGAGCCATGACCACATTGTCATTAAAGAGAACAACATCTCCTTGCTTGCTTGGGGATGGCTGTGCTGCTAGAGGTGTTGGATACTGAGGGGTTGTTATCACTTAAAACCACAGTCCACCTATGTCCAAAAATTCATATAATTTTTTTTTTGTTTAAGTCAATAGGTTTCTATGTGTGTCACTTTGAAATCACAATTTCAAAAGGTATTAATGTGAGTCCTTGTGAAAAACCGTTAGAATACCCTCCATCATTATTGTTTAAGGCATGTCTTGTCTTGTTTGCGTCATTTGTATTTTGCGCAGTTTCGTAGCGCAATCTGATTGGCCAATTTAGCTGCGCAATCATTTTTCCACCTTTTCGCAGCGTATCATTTACCAGCCATTTCGTAGCGCGTTTTGTCAATTCATAATTGTCTATGCTACGAAATCGGGGATTCGGGGTTTTTGCGGCGCATTTTCTTGAAATGTCAAGTTTGGGAAGATGAGTCATTAGGTCCGTTCACATTTTGTCAGTTGATGTCTTCTCCAGGTCATGATAGGTTATCATTTCGCCATCAGGTTTAGGATCACGCACATGACAATCATTTTAAAGAGATTTTATGAGGTATGGTTGCCTCATAATGTTTATTCATGGTGCGTTAACATGCCTGTTGTATGACGAGATTTTTTTTTTGAAAAAATGCAAAGAAGCCCGAGTTTTCATTTAAAGGGATCATTGCAAGCGAGCCTACATTCCAAAGCTGAGGTTGTTTCTGAGTTGTAGCTGCTGTTAGTTCTCTGTGTGAAGACATTCGTAGCAAGATGGAGAAAAGAGTACATCGATCCGGAAGGTGCCTAAGAATAGAGCCAGAGGGGCTTGATATTACACTCAGAGATGAAGGTGTAGCAAGAGCCTTTAAAAATGCTGGAGGAGGAGACTCAAGGTAGTTTAATTTTGTTTTCCTATATATAGGAGAAACTCTGATGTAAAATGCGTTGGAGATTTTTATAAAAACAGAGTTTTCATATTGGCTTATGTAAAGGACTTTGACAGTAATAGAAAGGATGCTTTTTCTTCCCAAGATTCATCTTGTGTTTCAAATGCTCAGAGTATATGTGGTTTGGTCTTTATTCTTCTTGTTTTTCAGTTCATTAAACATGAAATCACTCTGAATTCACCTAGTGCTCAGACTTTCTGTGTATGTTTATTGAGTTGAGGTTCTGCTTGGTAAATGTTTTGAGCATTGAGACATTATATGCCTTGGTTTCCATGATTGAGTAGCTACTTGTTTACTGCAGAAGTGTATGACTCCATGAGCCCAATGGGTGAAGCCTAATTTTGTTGTTCCAACCAGCTTAAACTTCATTTACTGTTTAAAGAGTTAGCCATCTTTTCTTGCCCTTAATGCATATCAAAAATCTATGAGAGAGCCCTCTCTGACTAAGGAGGCTAACCTTAGTCTAAAGCCTGGTCTGAAACAGTTTCATGAGATCTTATTAAGTAGCAGCCCTTAGTACTGATTTTATGATAACAGGGGTGACCTACGATGCTCTAGAAATCAGGTAAGCATCTTCATGTTGTGGCTCCCATTCCAACTCCATGGCTATCACTTTGATCAATTTCTCAATCTGCTAAGCAAGCTCCCAATCCTGCATATGTTCACCTTCCTCCAATGTTGCTATTTGTTCTAGTTCTTCAACCTGTATCGACATTGTTTCTTTTGTAATTGCACCCTTCGTTTGTTCTTCTTCTTGTTTTTCTTCTCTTATCATTCTCTCCTCCTCAACTCTTGTTCTTCCTTCGACTTCTCCTCTATCTCCAGTAGCTTTACTTTTACTTCCTACAAACTATCATTTTCTCTCCTCCTCCACTCTCCTCTCTTCATTTGTTGCTCCCTCTTTGCTTCCACTACCAAATATTCCTTCACGATAATAATATTTTCCTTCAAGTTGCATATTTTCTCTCCACCTTGATTGTCAACAATCTTCCCCTTTCCCTTGTCCTGAACTGGATTGTTTCCTTCTACTGTTATTGTTGTTGCTTTAGGAGCTACTCCTATTTGTGGAGCAGCCTTCAAAGTCCTTTCTATACTGACCGACTCATTGAGTCTGGAGGCATTTTAACAGTACCTCTAAGGATCCTCCTCTGGCCAATGAAATGCCCCATGATCCATGGAAAGTAAACTCTCATACAATGGTCTTTGAAAATACTATGGGGATCATAAATATTAAAGTCCTTGGTGACGAACTCGAATCTCACTATGTCCTTAGCCTCGACACCTGCATCTTTCAAGTTATTAATCTTGTATAACCCTATCCAAAAAGGAAGAGTGGGCCAAGGTGCTTTCATCTTCCTATGCATTGTTGCTGACAACCCTGTAGTGAGGTGGTATGATACTTCTTGCATGATCAGTTTTTTAGTGGCTTACCTTAGTAAGACATGCAAAGGCTTCTCTCTACCAAACACTCTGATGAAGGTGCCACATGGTGAGGCATAACAATATGCAATGTCTACTGTCACCTCCATTGCTTCTCGGGACATGAAAGGTGGATCTTTCTCAAATATAAGCTTTTATAGTGAGATGATAAAGTGGTCAGTTAGCCTTTCCATCACTACTTGATAATTGTAGTTGGAAAGAAACTTGCAATTGATGTTCATGATAGTCTCTCATGGTGTCCATGTCTAGTTCATGCCATGGAATTGTTGTTGTACACATATTTCATCCAGTGAGTACCTAGACATATAGAACCTTGCTTTCTCATTCTTGGGCGGTTTCCAAGCCTTAGATACATGGGACTTCAATTGTTGAGCCAACAGATCTGAGTAGTTAAGGGGCCTCCCATCATTCACCAACTGGTCTAATAAGACTTACCAAAATTCATGGAAGGTTTCCATGCTCACTGAACCCTATATTATACAAGTGAAGATGATAAAGAATTGGTAACCCTTCCTGAGGGACTTTGTCTTGTAAACATGGGTGGGTGTCTGCTGAAACTTCGATGGCCCTTTCACCTAGTGCTTCACAATGTCTCTTATGTTCACATAGATATGGGTGGCATAGAAGAGTGAGTCCATGTACTTTACCAACTTGAGAAAGTGATGCATATGTTGAAAGTATTCTACCCTGAATGTGGAAAGCTTTTATCCGTTGAAATTTCTCAATGTCATAGTCTATTCATCTATATGTCAGACAATCCAGCTGATGATGTCTACACACAGGAAGGTGGGGTATCTGTAAGCAACCTTCTATAACTATAACTTCCAGATACTAAGATAGACCTGTTGTCTCTCCAGATCTACCTCAAAGTCTTTTGCAAAAGTGCTTTGATCTGTTTCCATGTCAATGTTATTCCTTTCTCAATAAACAACTAGGTATCTTGTGAAACTGGTAAATCAATTAATGTCTACACAACTGCTTCCCTAGTACTTCTCTCGATAGTTTCCTTTTATGAAGCTCTCTTAGGTGCCATGTTAAACATGGTTCCTGGAGAGATGCTCAACAACTATTGTACGTATGGGAAAAAATGGACACTCATGACAAGCAAATGTTAGCTTAAAGGAAAAAACTTCAAGGCAAGTTCAAGTAGAAATTTAGGCACTAGATGTGAGGGATTATGCATTTTTAAATGATAGGGGTCACTAACTAACTGTGGGAGTTGTGCACTATGTAGTCCTAGCAGGCGAGGTGGAATCTTGATGACTAGAACTGCGCAATGTGTAGTTTAGCATGGGCCAAGGCCTGGGAGATACTGCACATTGCACACTCTCAATGGCCACGCTGGGAGGCTGGTTCCTAGAAATGTGCTATGCATAGTTGGAGCCAACTTAGGTTGTGCTCTATGAAATTATAGAGGCCAAGCTAGTGGCTTGAGCCTCTAGATTGTGCAGTGCAAGCTATGTAAAGTGAGATTTGAACAAGGGAAGCCCAAATCTGCCGAAGGGAAGTGTGAAAACAAGTAGATCTAAGAGAGAGTGTGAGTTTGAGTGAAAATCAAACTAAGCATAGATGCATGCATGTGAATCATGTGTAGCAATTGAATACATGTAAGGAAAATAAAGGATGTGAGAAGAATATCTGCAACGACGACCATTGGTGCAAAATAGGAAAACTCATGCAACACTTGGGAAAGTAAATCTGTAACTTGAAACAACACTTATACAAGTTAAAAGAAGTTAAAATTCAAGCAAACATGTAGAGAAACAAGTGAAACAATGCTTGCACATGCCAAACAACAAAAAGTGACACAAAAAGTGGCAAAAGGCGACAAAAGAAAAACTGACCTGGAAAGGCAACGATGATCGCACGAAAGGTTCCTTGATATCCTCCAGAATTTTAGATATCCAAGATAAAATGTGCAAATGAGCTCTAGTAGCATTGATTAAATAGATTTGGACAAATTTGGGTTTACGATGCGCATGCCTAAAATCAAGGAAAAAGTGATACTTGGCAGAAGTTTCTAAAAATATTGCAAGTGCCTACTTCGAGATACTAAAAATAGATCCATATTTTTTAGGGATTTTTTTTTACTTTTTTCTTTTTTGGGGGGAAATTTCCATGACACTATCGAGAAAGATAATGCAGTTTTGGGAACTGAGAAACTTTACGGCTCGATGCACTGCGCAGTTTCTAATCTTAGTGAGGGTTGCGCAATGTCTGGGCTCAGTGCTAGGCTGCCTCCTCATGACTGCGCATTTTCATAGCTCAAGCATCATCGACAATCAAGACTGTGAAATTCCCAATAGCAAGGCTACTTTCCCTCAAGAATTGCATAGTTTATGGGGCAAGCCTAGAACTGTTGTGTGACCAAGTCAGGAGATCAACTTGTGAGTTAGAAAATAAACAAGGTAAGAAAACACAAGCCAAACCTAAAATGTAAGTGTCAGTTGAAGCATGAATACCTGGATCAGTGCGAGATGAGCTACTGTGGTTAAGAAGGAAGGCTCCAAAATCGAAGCATAAGAAAAATTTTGGAGGGTGTTGTAGCCGCTATAACATTGGTGACACACTGGTAGAACTCCAACTCTTTGTATGGACCTTGTCTCACGCAACACGAGTCTAACTCTTACGTAAATATTGTTCAATTCTTCAACTATCATAGCTTCTTCACTTGCCTTGAGTTAAAGATGTAGCCCCTATCATTATCTTTATCGACAACACACATAACAAGCCAAGTCAAACTGAGTTGTTTTGATAAGGGATGAGGGGTATATAGATGCACAAGTAAAATAGACTTTCAGAGTTTTAGTTTCATATCTCCTGTTTCTTCATTGTTAGCAAGCCTGGAAAGTACCCCGATGGAGTCACTTAAGGAACATAAGCATTTTTCTACTGCTAGCGAGCTTGGATAGTACCGCGGTGGAGTTACTTGCTTCACCTCTCACACAAAAAGCCTTTCTCTTTTTTCACCTTTTATTTCATTTTTATTTTTTATTTTATTTGTTCAAAGAACTGTGCATATGAACTTATTTATTTCATGAGGTGGAAGAGGGATCCCAACTTATTGGGAGTAGAAGAGGTTTTCCCTTTAGAGAAGGATATTTATATATACCTCTAACATACTTGTTAGGGTTTTACCCCTATCCTTACGCTACTCGACTTAGTTGACAAGGATTAACCGAAAATAGAAGATCGATTAGAGTAGGTGATACTAGTAAAGAGTGCAAACATCATGATTTCACCATGACTCTCTTCGAAAGAAACATATTTTCCATCACAGTATAATCGATTGAAGTAATGTAAGATTCTCACAAAGAGAGAGAATAGGAAGATAACCAAGTGTTGATACTAGTACAAGTTCCTCTTGAACTTCACCCTACTTTTCTAAGAAGCAAAACACAGTTTCATGCGAAAACTAACATACATGTGCAAAAGTAAACAAACAAAGGAAAGAAGCTGGGAAATGCAAAATAATGTAAAGAAAATCAACAAACAAACAAGAAAAGAAAAACTACTCCTACTCCTAACCTAAGGAGAACATGATCAGACTCACATAAAGTGATACTTCCAATGCAACCAATGGTGCATTAGTTTTCCCATGTAGGAAAGAGCATGAATGTCATGAAAGATATACAAGAAAACCAATAAGAAAGAAATATAAAACAATGCAAACCAAAATTTTCGAAGATTAAATGTACTCGCAGAAAAGTAACAACAAAAGGCACTCTATGGATGTACAATGGTGTCCTAACACATTACAAGTGGAGGAAAAGTGTGTACATAGTTTTGAACTTGAAAAATGAGCAAACATAAAGAAAGAAACAAATTTATGTTTCACAACAGTGCTTGCCACATATGACCCCTCCAATGATTGAGCGATAAGATTGTTTGGTACAAATGGAGGATGCGAAAATGGTATTATAGATTGATTTTCAATGTGAACAACAGAGTGATGAGGAGCCTCAAGAGGTTCAACACATTTCTAATCCAAAGTGGAACTAACCTCAAGGCTACAAGAACTTGACATAACCATAAGCTCTGGATGAAGTGCCTTGATAGCTTGGGGAGGTTCCAATTCATCAAAATATGGATCATCAAAGACCAATGGATTAGAAAAATCAATAGCATACAAATCAAAATTGTGATTGAATGAATAAATGAAAAGAACACAACAACCACAATCAGACAGTTCAAGATCATGAATAGAGGCATCCTCTTGATCTAATGAATCATACAGAGGGGATAATGGAAAATAAGAAATTTCACCCTCTATGTTTTCAAAAAGGTAAGATGAAAGATCAGGAGGATCAGGTAAGACATATTTGTTCTCTCTGTATTCAAATGAAAAATTGGCATTCCATGTGTTCTCTGAGTGATATAAAGTAGAAACATCCGAAAATAAATTTTCATAAGATAGAAAAGAAATGAAAGAATCGTGGAAAATATCATGATACAACAAAAGAAGTGCAGATGGAAGGAGGTCATTCTTCACTGTAGGTTCTTGTTCAGACTCCCACACATACTCATAAAAAATGATATCACATATTGTCTATTCAACACCAGCTCATCCAAAACTTGATCCTCATGAACATCACAAGAGAGATCGACAACAGATGAACAAAACACACCAAAATCCAGAGGATCAGAGGGACCAAAATATGAAGGACGAGGAGATAGAACTTCAACAAAAGCATTGGAGTTACAGTCCAAATCTGCATAGGAATTCTGAGCAAGTGGGATAGGAGGAGATGGTGGTAGATCAACAGGTCGACTCCTAGCCTCTCCCACCTCAACTTACGAAGCTATAACTATTTGATGAGAATTGTAGGGAGGGTCATTTGGGAAAAAAAAAAATCCGTCACTGGTTTAGAAGCTCTAACACTGAGGTATGTTGGGAGAGCTTTGAAATATTCTAACTCATGTGGATTTTCAGAAATGTGAACAAGATATTGAAATATTTTAGTCAAAAATTCCTAGTCAACTTCATCTTCAGGAAATTAAAAATAGTAATAAACAAAACGATCATGAAAATGTTGAAGAGATTCATCAGGTGAATTTTTCAATTTAAAAATTTTTCTATTAAAGTATTTACGATCATAAAGAATGAAAGCGCGACATCATTCACCAAAAAACTGTTTGAAAGAGTGTATAGACATTTTGGGCAATGCGTAACACCATTGCTTTGCGACCCCTTCGAACGTGAGAGAAAACAACCCACAGGAAATATCCTCAAACTACATGTCATGCCTATCACAGAAACCAATAAAATCAACTACATGCCTGAGCAAGGTTATTCCAACCTCGCAATTGAACTTAATTTTGGACAATTCATTGAAAATGCTCGCTGACAATTTAAAAAATTTAGTGTTATAAAAACATGTCGGGGTTATGATTTGGGAATAAGTCATGAAATATGTGTAGAAATCAAAAGAAACTTCAAGGGCTCATCTTGTCATCTGGCCCTCCTTCTAGTGCCAAAAATGTTGATGGTGTTGGACTCGCCAACATTGAGGGGATCTCCCTGATATGAAGTTCTGACTAGACCTCACACCATTTGGATTAGGAGTCCCAACAATGGGTGGTAATGTAATGCCTTGACCATAGAAATGCGCAGAGGAAAGTATGATACCTTTAGGTGAGAGAAAGTGTGTGACCCTATGGAGAGTCAAGTGCAATGCATGAAGGTTCCAACACATGGAGGGAAAAGGAAATGTGACCTTTGGCAACCTGTAATAGTATGCAGATTGAAAGGAACACACGAACAAAATGATAGCATAAGATAAACTACAAAATAGTCCACTAATTAAAGTGATGAGTTAATCCAACAACACACATTCAACAAGATTCGTACAAATGCATACAAAGTAGTTCATAAGCATATGCATAAGTTAATTAACATACATTTCCAATAAAACAAGAATAGTCCTATTGTAGTAACAACATATGCCCGAAAGCATGTCGGCTCTGATCATATTGTTATAAGTGAATTTTCCATCCATACATATACCATTGATGACCACTAGCCCCAATAGTGGAAAATTACAGTCAAGAACATCTACTCCTCCAACGAAGTATACTCGCTCTACACTATGGAGAAGCCAAGGCTCTTCCCAATACTACCAAGATCTTTCTAATCCTCAGCCCAGCCAAACACTTGGCTCCAAAAAGCCTGCTACATGAGTTATGAGGTTCTATTTATAGCAAGAGGGGGTGAGTCTTCAACTCCCCCTTTGTGACATTTGGAATACCCTCATTAATATTCAACTTCTTCACAAAATGACACATTACATTACATGGTGATTTTTCATATTCCAATATTGACACTTGGAAGTTCACTTACAATATAGTTACAAATAATATTGCATTTTCCACATGTACCCATATAAGACAAAATAGGGTAGATACGACCTAACAAGACACAACACTATGACTCTAAAGTTTGGGGAAAGTCCAGCTCAACAACCTCCACTTGCTATTTCTCGGTCACATATCAGTGCCAAACTTGGTACTGTGTGATGGTGCCCAAAAATTGTTTAGCAATGTCTTTTTGGAAGTGGACTCTAGCCTCCATGGCATCTAGGTACACTATTTTAGAACCTGTATCCAACTCATTCTGAAGCATGAGAAACATTTTCTTGACCTTGACAGGGCCACCAATGAATTTTTACAAGTTGTGTGCATCCAACTCCAAGTATTCCTTGGTGGCTTCTCATCTTAGCTAGTCTAAGTACTCATCGATCTCTAAATATACTTGGTTCTTCAGTTTAACATTGGTGAGGGAACTGATTGATGGGATTTGGTGTGTTCTCACCAAGACATCCAAACTAATGCACAACCACACATATGAGGACTATGTGCTACTAATGAATGAGGTGAGCTCCTCACTATTCTGAATCAACATTTGGACCTTCGCTTTCTCCAGCTCTGCTTGTCGCTTCATCTTCTTCACTAAGTCAAGCAGGGCCCCTTTCTACCACATTGTCCACTCTTGTACATGGGCAACGACAACATGGATGTTTTTGAGAGTTTTAACTTACTCTTTTCTCTATTATTGTAGGCCATGAAATTGGACATCTCGTTTATACATGGTGACAAATCCATCATAGAGCTTCCACATGGTTTTTCCAAGTGCTGGTAATTCAACAAGTATTGTTTCTCTCATCTCCCCCAATGCAGAAACTCCATTCTGCATTGTTGCTCGAAGTTGTTTTGGCTCTTGCCTGGAAGCCTACAAGTTATTTTCTAGTTACTCATTCTGAGCCATCTTATACTGAAAATTTGAGCTTGTTGCTCCTGCAAAAGCCAAATTGGCTTTGGCAATCGCAGTTGGATGCTTTTTGGTTTCTAACACTATCACCCTTTCTTTGATGAATGTATGCGATATGTGATCATCCAAAAAGTGCTTCCTTCGTGCCTATACAATCCTCTTTTTGAACTCATCAAATGATACATTTTACACATCCATGACTAGATTTTCACCAAGAAGAGCAACATCTCCTTGATCGCTCAGGGCTAGCTCTGATGCTATAGGTGGTGGAGATTGAGGGATGACCTATGATGCTCTCAAAATTAGGTCAACATATTCATGTTGCGGCTCCTATTCCATCTCCATGTTTGTCACTTCGATCAATTTCTCGATCTATTGACCAAGCTCCTGATCCTACATCTGTTCACCTTCCTCCTCTTCTCCTAGTTGTTCTGGCTCTTCAACGTGTATCAATGTTGTTTCCTCTGTCATCGTGCCTTGCCTTTGTTCTTATTCCTGCTTTTTCTTTCCATCTCGTTCCCTCCCCCTCAACTCCTATTCTTCCTTCAGCTTCTTCTCTTTCTCTTGTAGCTTCATTTTTGCTTCTTGCAACCTTTGCTTTTCTCTCTTCCTCCACTCTACTCTCTTCATCCATTAGTCCCTCTATGTTGCACAAAAATTTGTCACCTTGACATTCTACAATTTGTGTGAGTCCATTACCACTCATACTTTCCTCCTTTGCAAGTCTTAAGCCTCACTTCTTCATATCAAGCCTTGAAAATGAGAGAAAGCCCTCAAAAGTCTCTAAAACTTTGGTTCTACACTTTCTCTTAGAATTAGCTGTGGTCTCGCACTTAATGGTCATGTCTCCTGCATACCTGACCACTCTCTCTTTGTGTTATGGCTGTGGACCCCTATAAAAGTTAAAATGGTGTAAGTACATTCTTAAAAACTCACTTTGAGTCATTTCTAGAAGCTTCTGGAAGGAACCTTGAGGTGGCAAGTTCGCTCCCTTAAGGTTCATGCATCCCATACCTTAAGGAGCTAACCCCCTGATGTAGAAGCTTATCCCTCTGAAAAGAGACTCACCCCTCATAGGTGGACCTGTAACCTCCTTCCTCTGCACTATAAAATGAAGCATTGGGTTGGTTACTTGGGAGGTTGAAAGCTAAATATTTTTGAGGTGAAATGTTGTTGGAACTTAGTCTTCTTATTTGAGCTTTTAGGAGGAGAGATTACATACCTCTTTGATCTCGTTAGGAAGAGTGTAAGGCTTGTCAAAGTAAAGGAGATTCCTGTTTCAGACCCTGGGAAGAGCTTGTTCAAAATCAAGGCTGAAAAGGTTGTAAGGTTCTTCTACTTCAAAGTTAATACAAATAGGTTTGTTTTTCTCAATAAGTTGTTGTTTTATGGTTTATTTTATGGATTCCTTGATCACCATAATGGACATGATTTATGATATTAGCTATACAGGTGCTATTTGATGTTTTCTTGTTTGTGATTGCAGATTCTCAAAAGGAAACTCTTTCAAATGGTTAAAGGATGGCTGCCACAAACTAGCGTTGGAGTTAAGGTAGGGTCTAAACACCTCTATAGTTTTTATTTATGAATCACATATGTTTAGAGAAAGATAGTTTTTTTTGTCCTACTTGTTCCTAGACTATCTTTTGATACTAGGGAGATCAGGCTTGTCCGCAAGATCGATTTATCCAGCCAACAAATTGGCGACTCTGCTGGGGAAAATGAATTTGGTTATTGGTTTTCCTTTGTCTTTGACTTGAGAAACTTGTTCTCGTTTCTAGTTTTTTCCTTGATGTGTGTTGGATTGGGTAGTTTCTAGAATTTGGATTATCTTTTTTTTTTCGAAGTTTTCAGGGGATCACATTGTATTTTTACAGATAGTGTGGACATCTCCGCACTCTTCCTTTACTACACAGAGTGGTACCACATCTGGTTCTTCTGGAAACCTGCAGACCGTATGAACTTTTTTGAAAAAAGTAAAAATTTTTCTTCCAGTTAAGTTTAGGTTTTATTTACGACTTTTAGTGTCTACCCAGATCTGCATGTGTTCAGTCAAAAATCTCTTGTGAGTAAGTTCCAATTGTATTTTTGTTTTAGATGATTTTCTAGAAGTTTTGCATGCCTAGAGTGGTTTTCACTCGGTCTTTGTAGTGACTCAAAGATTAGAAGCCTGAGAAACCTTAGATTACCTTGGTGTCTTTTATCTTCTTGATGAGTTTGACTGGGTTGTGAAATCTATCCTTTGTGAGAAATAAGTTTCGTTTTCTCTTTGCAAATCTTTGAACAAACTTGGTTATAAGTTTTGAATTTCATTTTTATAAAAGAAAATATATCTGGATGTTTTTGATTAATTTGTTATTCTGAACGAATGAATCCTTAGTTTACTGAAAAACTAAGTAAAACGTCATAAAAAATAATTGAAGCTTTTATTCAATTAGGTTTTTAGAAGTTTTTAGATCTCAAGACTAGATTTTGTAGTTTTGAGTGCTTTCTAGAACTTGTAGGATCTCTTTTGAAAGAAATTGTTTTTGTAGTTTCAAGTTTTGAAAAGGAAAGGGATTTATTGTGAGCATAATTAGTAGTCTCGTTTTGAGTTTTTATTGAAAAAGAAAAAAAATATTTCCTTTCCATTTACGTGTTGAAAGAAAGATTTGTTTTTCAAAGAATTGCATTCTCGGACTCTTTCTTTTAGCTAGAAATTCATTGAAGGAAAAACGAATTGTTTATCATTTTAGGTGCATTTTTAGTTTTTTGGAGTCAAGTCTTCACATCATCAAAGTTTCATTTCCATACCTATTGAATTAAGGAACAACCCATAAAAGTAACGCTTAATTAAAATTGTTGTAGTAATCTTTTTATTTCTAGGGCTCTTATCACCAATATAGCTTAGGCTAGTATCTTGGAGTAGGGAGTAATTAACTGTCCAAGATAGTTAAAACAAACAAGTAGCTATATCTTGCGGTAGGAAATAAATCCAATTGTAATTGATACATTTTTAGAAGCTCCTCTTAAGGGAGTCAATCACGAGATCATGTCCTAACCTTTGAGACAATCAAGTCTGTTTCATTGGGAAAGATAGAAGATTTGTGCATCTTATAAATGTTAAACCTCGGATTAACCATTGTCGAGGAGCTTGGGGTCACTTGTCAGTAAACCTCGGATTGATCATGTTGAGGAGCCTTCAAGGGGATTGAGCTTTGTTACTCTGCCCTTGCGCATAGATTGGATCGTAGACTGTTCCCCCAGTTATATTTGTTGTTGTTGGTAACTTTAGTGTCCATAAAGTTAATATTATTTCCTAAGGTGACGGTGAAGGACGAGTCTCACTGTACTTGGAGCATACTGTAGGTTTTAACCCTATACAGAAATTCCCTGCATATGAATTCTAAAACAAAATAAAATAAACAATGCGAGAGCATAACACATAAAACACATATACACAGAGATTTCCCATGGATCCCAAAACCAGGACTACCAGCTTGATTTTTCATTATGTTCCTTTCAATGTTACAAGACATATTTATACATGCTGAAGCATCCAATACCATGGATTGAAAAGCCATTGCGTCCAAAACCATGGACCGGAAACCATATGTAGGTTTGCCTAACCTAATATAGGGTCCAAAAAAATTTGTTCCCAGGGCGTTGCCCCGGGCCCCATAGAGGGGGGCTACCCGCCCCCCTCAAACCCCCCAAACAATGGGGGCTTCCACCCTCCCGCTGCGCAATCGACACACCAAAGGGGGGGCTTCACCCCCCTCTAACCCCTAGTTCACTACGTAGGTTAGTCATGGAAAGAATATAACACAACCCAACATAGACGTCGACTAGACTCACTTGGACTCTCTGGGGGGTTCTCTTCACTTGAGATGGTTTTGTGAAGAAAATTGTGTCAGTTTGTTTCATTAAGCAGGTTGTCGGGGTAACTATTCCAACCGCCCTTTCTATATTAAAATTCTACGACGTTGGATTTCATCACCAACTAGTGTTTTTAGTACAGGAATTTACTGTTTGTGTGTGGTTTGAACTCTTAGATTTTTTTTAGGCGTGTGATTCAATTGTTTGTTTCTTTAGAGACTTTAGGTGGATTTATTGAAATTCTTCTTTGTTTGCGTGTGATTAATTAAATATTTAATCGTGGTTGAATTACCGAGACAATCTCGTAGGCTTCAGCGGCAACCTCCTGAGTATTCATAAAGCCAGCTTGAAGGGCTACGAGCTCTTGTATCACCTAGTGACAGTAGAGTTGGGTCACCAAAAGCCAGAGAGTCATCCTTAATTGTTCATCCTGACTATCAAGTACAGACAACGGAGTATATTTCTAACCCAATTTCACTTTCCGAAGCTACTGGTAGTATTTCTCCTACTAGTGAATTAGCTGAAGAACCTGAAATTTCTGAGCCTGAAACTGAACCTGCTCTTACTCCATCTTCAGGATTTTCTTCAACTTCTAGTGGTCATGGTTCACCCAGGGTAGGAAATATCATTGCTCAAAATCTTCCTTCTGGCCTTATTTCTATTGAAGAACTTGTTAGTCGAGACAAAGACATAATTATTCCCAAAAATCAACCAACTTTAGAACTTAGGGAGCGTGAATCAATTTTCTATAGTTCTTTTAGGAGTGACGCTTGGTACATATCATTAATTTTTTTTATAGAAAATCCAGGCCTTAGTTTTCACCACCTCGAATTCCTTTTCACCCAACACCCTGAGGTTATTATCCTCCATTGAATATGTCGAAACAATCATCTATGTTTTCCCATACACTGGAAACATTTTTATATGGCGATCTTTCTGTTCCTTCAAGGTATCAGTCACTCACTGGTACATTTTTAGGAGCATCTCCTCAACCAATCGGACATGAGATATCAACTGGTAATAATGGAACTCAACCGTTGAGCGTAGAAGAAATCCTTATGATGTATGGTAGTATTCCAAATCCACAACCTCAAGGTAGTCAATTACCACCTGGGGGGCAACCCCAAGGTAGTCAATTACCACCTGGAGGGCAACCTCTAAGTAGTCAATTATTGCATGGGCGGCAACCTCTAGGTAGTCAATTACCACCTAGGGGGCAACCTCAAGGTAGTCAGTTACCGCCTGGGGAGCAACCTCAAGGATAGTACATACCTTCGGGATAGTACATACCTCAAGGTCAACCCCATACTCAGTACGTGCCTCAAGGTCAACCCGAGTTTCAATATATACCCCAAGGTCAACCTCAATTTCAATACATGCCTCAAGGTTATCAACCTCAAGGTTAGTACCCAACTCAAGGTTTCCAACCACCTTCTGGTAAACCATTTGTACAAGAAGTTGGAAATGTACTACTTAATTATCAGCCCTACGCTCAACCCGGTTATGGTCATCCATATGGACAACCTTTTATGGGTCCATACCCCGGAATGAATATGATGTGGGATCCATCTCAAATTCAACAGACCATGCAACCTAATGTGCAGTTATCAAGTCAACCTGGACAACCTTTGGTTGCTGGTCCAACCTAGCAACCTGTCCAGCCTACTATTCAAACTTCTGCACCTAGCTTAGTTCAGCAGTCTGGGACTAGTTCACCTTAGAATCCGCCTCAAACCGCTGTTGCAACTACTGCAGCCTCTGTTCAATCCACACCCATTTCTGGAGTATCGGTAGCTTTGGTTTCTACTGTTCCTGTATCAGTGCAAACTCCTCAAGCCTTTTTACCACAGTTAGGACCTACAGTTCAGACTTCGGTCCAGATGCCTGCAGGATAGGCTGGTCCAAGTACGGTTGTCACAAGTCAACCGCAATTCACTTATCAACCATACCAGGGACAGTACCAATTTGGTCCTAATGTACAAAACCCAATCTATCAGTATTAACCATACCCTGGCTATACTTATCAACACCCTCAGCAACCCCAGATTGGTCCAGCTAATCCTAGTTTCCCAAGAGGTTATAATATTCCTAATGCAAATCCAATTCTAGGTTATCCTGGATATCGTCCTCCTAGGGCTAGTCTTTTACCCAAGGTTTTCGCGACCCTAACTGTTAGTTACCATTTATTGCAACTTTGGATTTACCTGATTCGTCACGCATTATGAACGATCTGATTTACTATCTTTTGTATTGGCCGCCAATGCCTAATAAGTTGCCCAGTGATATCCCAAAGTTCGAGGGTAAGTCAGGAGAAGATCCATCAAATCATGTGATGAATTATCACCTCTAGTGTGCATCTAATTCTATCATTGATGATTCAATTCGCTTACGTCTTTTTCAGCGAACTCTAATTGGTCTTGCTGCCAAATGGTACATTGAGTTACCACGAGGCTCTTTTTATAATTTTAGTCAGTTAGCCACCTCTTTCTTAACTCATTTTCAGTTGCCTGTTAGATACGAAAATGGCACGGAATTGTTAACTTCATTAAAACAATCCACGTCCACATATATTTCTGATCATATTCATTAATGGCGATGTAGACGACGTTTGGTGAAAGTAAAATCATTATTACCTAAAATCACTGAAGATGTAGCTTAGGTAGGAGTTGTTACTGAAGAGCAATTAATTGCTCAGGCTCAGTACCTTGACCTTGTATATACATAGTCAGGTACTTTACATGAAAAAATCCCCGATCTTCCAAAACATGGACAGATACTTACAGCTCCTTCAGGGTCTCATGCCGTTGATGGTATGATTGGTTTAGTTAGTACTAAAAGGAAAAATAAATCCTCAAAGAATTCTTATCCTATTATAACTTTACCAGATTCCCCGACAAGAGACTCTTCTGCTGAAATTCCTGCCAATATCCATGTCGTAGAATTCTACGGCCAAAAAAAAATCTGGTGGTAAAAAGAAGGGGAAGAAGAAAAACAAACAAAACTCAAAATAGAAAATAGATAAAAATGAATCTACTGACGAGAAACGTAAACCTCACTATCCTTGTCTCATTTGTGATGAGGATCATTTTACTAAAGACTGCCCACATTGAGCAGAGGTTTTGAAAATCGTGAAAGGTTCTCAAATGCCTGTTGTCTTGAAGGATCCTTTTCCTAATCAAGATAGTAAGATGATTAGTTCTTCCTCAAATGCCTCAAAAGAACCCATTATGATGATGTCTCATGTTAGGATTGCGACGCAATTGCAAGATTATGCTAGTAAAAATCATGTTGGTGGTAAAGAAGCAGAATCTTCTAATTCAAACCCATCAACTTCAACTCCTCCTGGTTCTGGTCCGCTACAGATCGAGAAACCTAACTCCGACTTAGTAATCAAACCGCCCGCTAAAGGTATACTTCAAAAATCAGCTTTCAATCCACATGCGAGAGCTGCTCAAAATTATAACATTGTTGAAGACTTAGCTATTTCCCCTTCAACAATGTCGGATTTGGAAGTGCTGCAAGCATGCCCAACACAACGTAAATTACTATTGTCTGCTATAGGAGTTGTTGATATTTAGGATTCTAATGTAATAGTCTTCAATTTAGAGAATAGTACACCCTGCCTACCTCATCAAATGGCTTTCCCGATTCCAGTGTTAGTAAAAAACAGACCTTGCTTTCAGATTGTGATTGATGAAGGAGCTTCTATGTGTATTATGTTGATCCAGTGTTGGAGATTGCTTGGTTCTCCCACACTCAATTAGTCTCCGATGATTCTAAAGGCTTTTGATGGCCGAGGGTTCCATCCTTTTGGCATTTTGCAGAATTTACCTATAGGGGTTGAAGGAAAAACTGTAAATCTAGATGTGGAAGTGGTCGATGCCCCTCTAGATTACAACCTTCTCTTGGGTCGCAGTTGGTCTTACACTATGACTGCTATTGTTTCATCAGTCTTTCAGCTTATCAAGTTTCCTCATAACGGAAATATCATTACGATAGACCAACTGACTTATTTTTCATCTGACCCAACCTCTTCAGATAGTATTCAACGTATTGGTAAAACAATTATCCCTTACAAGGATGTTCGGGTAGGTTTGATTAAAGATTCTGGTTTACTAGGAACTTTTTCCTTCCTTCCTCCTAACGTATCGCCTTCGATTGCAACTATTCATATGATTTCATCAAACACTATTTCTTTTGATGATCCTTGGATCGTACATTCTGATTCCGAGGTGGATTCATTTGGTAACGCGATGCCTTTGAGTCCCTTTGAAATTGCATATCAGGTTTTATAGTTGTTTTCTGACTCTTGTTTAACTGAAACTAATCTAATGAATGTGGTCCATGGGGAATCACTTTCGATATCAATCTCAGCTTCAACAACATTTTCTGATCTTGTTCATACTGGTGAGAAGATTTGTGAACTTTTGTCTATTGATGATTTACCATGGGAAGATCTTCATCATCGATCTTTGTTTTTACCTGAGCTTGATCATTTTGAAAATGATTTTGCATCTATTTTTACTACTAACTATGTCAAAGAACCACAAAATCTGTTGCAAGATCCTGATTCTGAGTTAAATTTGGGAAATATTTCTCGAACGGTTCTTATTGACATTTCAGTTAAACTCGGAATTATTGAAAACATTCATGTAGGTGCTTCTTGTATGGACGATGAAATCCAAACTTATAAAGCCCTATTTCAAGAATTCTGTGACGTGTTTTCCTGGTCATGTGAAGAAATGACAGGAATCGATCCATCAATTATTTTCCATGAAATTAAAACTTACCCGGATGCTAAACCTGTCCGGCAACGTTTGCGTCAGATACATCTGAGAAAAGCCACTGTTATTAAAGCTAAAGTTGAGAAATTACTTCGTGCAGGTTTCACTTATCCAATTCCTTTAACGGATTGGGTATCTAATATTGTTCCTATTAACAAAAAGCAAGGAACGATAAGAATATGTATCGACTATAGGGATATTAATTAAGCTTGTCCTAAGGACAATTATCCAACCCCCTATATCAATCAAATTATTGATGATTGTGCCGACAGTGAAATGTTCTCATTTATGGATGCCTTTTCCGGTTACAATCAAATCAACATACTCCCTATTGATCAACCTAAAATGGCTTTCATTTGTCCATAGGGGACATTTTCTTATTGCAAATTACCTTTTGGATTGAAGAACGCTGGAGAAACTTTTCAAAGGGCTATGTCTTACGCATTTCATGACATCAAACACATTTTGCAGCCTTATCTTGATGATTTACCTACCCATTCATTACGTAGAGCCGATCATCTCACTCATTTACGAGGTATCTTTATGAGATGTAGGTATTATTGAATTAGGTTGAATCCACGCAAATGTGTATTCTATGTAGAAATGGGTCATTTACTGGGATTTGTCATTTCGAAAGCTGGCATTTGTGTCGATCCCTCGAAGGTTGAAGCTATCGTCAAATTACCTCCTCCTTTGACTCTTCACCAACTCCAAAATTTGCAAGGGAAAGCACACTTTTTACGTCATTTCATTCCTAACTATGCCAAGATAACGAAAGGTTTTACTAGGTTGTTGAAACAGAATACTCCATTCTTTTGGGATGAGATAGCTGAAAAATATTTTTATGCACTAAAACATGTGTTAACCCATGCGCCGTTACTGCATCCTCCCAATTACAACTAGGATTACTTTTTGTACCTCGCTGCTTCTCATTCCACCATTGGGATGGTTTTAGTTCAGGAAGATGAATTCAATAATGAACATGTGATTTACTATCTTAGTTGAACTCTACTTCTGACCGAGATTAAATATTCGCATGTGCAGAAATTGGCCTTGGTAGCTGTTCAAGATGTCCAAAGATTTCGTCACTACATCTTATTACGCAAAACCATGGTAATTTCTGACTGTAACCCTATGATGTATATTTTGACCAAACAATTGCTAGGGGGCAAGTATTCCAAATGGATAGTTATCCTGCAGGAATTTGACTTGGAATTTGAAAAATCCAAGGCAAAGAAATCTTTGGTTTTTGCAAAACTGATGTGTGATTTCCCGCGTACTGATACTGAAATTATGACAAAAGAGCCCATTGCGAACGAATCCTTGTTTTTTATTAGTACTCTTGATCCATGGTATGGAGATATTATTGTTTATCTCCAAACCCAATCTTTTCAGCCTGAAATCTCACGATCTCAATGATGGAAAATACGTTTCCAATCCCAACAATACAATATTATTGGTGATAAACTCTATTGTCATGGGGCGGATTCTGTTTTCCAACGTTGTCTAACTCATGAAGAAGCTAAAAAGGTTTTGAATGACTATCACTTTGGAGCATGTGGCGGTCATATGTCTGGGTATGCCACATCCCAAAAGATATTGCGCGCTGGTTATTTCTGGCCATCCTTATTCAAAGATTGTATCTATGTAGTCTGGAAATGCCACAACTGTCAAATTTTTTATCGTAAGATGTGTGCTCCACCCACTCCTCTCCACCCTATAATTGCGGTCGGTCCTTTCGCAAAGTGGGGTATCGACTTTATTACATGTAACCCTCACTCAGCCGGGGGGCATGCATATATCATCCTAGCAGTAGATTATTTTACTAAGTGGGCCAAGACGATGTCTACATTTTTGGCAAATGACAAAATTGCTGCAACTTTTGTTTTCAATCATATAATTGCTAGATTCAGTGTTCCTCAAGCTATTATTACTGATCATGGAAGTCATTTTCGAAACATCATAATGACTGAACTGACAGATCAACTTGGCCTGCGTCACGATAGTTCTACTCCATATTGCCCATAGGCTAATGGTTTGGTTGAAGCTATCAATAAGGTTCTAGTCACTATGATCTGATGAATCATTGGTATTCATAGGTCGAATTGGCATAACATGTTATTTTTAGCACTTTGGGCGTATCGAACCGCAGTAAAAACATCAACTAGTTTCACTCCTTTTGAACTGGTCTACAGTTTGGAAGCAGTGTTACCCATTGAATGTGCAATTCTATCATTACAATTAGCCATAGAATTACTCCCAGCCACTTCTGAAGAGGAGAAACATTTTTTGTACTTAACTCAGCTAGATGAGAATCAATGCAATGTTGCATTAGCAATCAAGGCTCATGTGAAACGAATAAAATCTCAGTATGACCGAAATGTTACACCTCGTAACTTTTCGGAAGGAGACCTAGTTTTACTATATGATCAAGCAAACGATAAGCTAGGGGCTGGAAAATTTGTACCTATGTAGCATGGTCCTTATATTGTTAAGCGAAAGCTGGCAAAAGGGGCCTATGAATTGGTAGATTTTAACGGTGTCTCTTTAGGTAAACCTAGAAATGGACTTTACCTAAAGAGATATTATGCTTAAATTTCAATGTGGAGATTTTTGTTAGATTAGTTTCTTTATAGCTGGTGTGTTTTAAATTAGGAAAGTGTGCCTAGTGTAGAGAGTGCTTTTATCATTATTTCTTCTTATCTTGATTTTACTCTTGATATTGCAGATGTCGATGTCTCTTCAAACATACATTGGTTTTGCTGATGGTGCTTGTCATAGTACACGGAACATTTCTTCGACAGCTTGGGTTATATATTTTCCCTCTAATGAGTTAGTATCTATGCATGGGGTAAGCCTCAGTCAAACAATGAATAACATTGTAGAGTATAGTGCGGTGATTGAGTCACTATCTGAATCCATCTCATTTGGGATTCAGAGTTTGATTGTTAGGTTAGATTCTGGACTCGTTATATTACAACTTAGCAGGGTTTATGCCATTAGAAATCCAATGTTATTAAGATTATTTTTGAGAGTTCATCTCTTGGAACGCGAATTTGATTATATTGAGTATCAAAATATTCCAAGACATTTAAATACATTAGCAGATGCAGTTGCTTCTCATATGATAAATAGACATTTGCAATAATCAAAACAGTAAAATTAAAACAAATTCAATAACATGTTACACAAGATAGCTAGTAATAGTGATATATTATAGCATAAAATTGTGTCAAAATATACATTGTCTTCGATCATAGGTTGAAAAACACCTTATGATCGGCAAAATGATAGTACAAAAGACAAAAATGTCGTGTGAGTCTACAAAAGTGATCATCCTATCCCTGGTGATGTTCATGATAAGAAACCACTGCTCGAGCCACCCTACAAAGGAACCTCCTAAAAGGTCCTGGGACCCCAATCACATATCGCTATAACCTAAGTGGGATATCATCTATGCCAGTCTCTGGAATATCTGCTGTCAAACGCTCTAGATGATTCTCCAAATCGGTCAATATCTCTATAGATTGGTCCTGTGGGGCTAGTACTGTTGTAGCTGGGTGTCTCCTCTCATAAGGCTGGAGAGCAGCTGGTCGTCGTAGACCCACATTTGCATTTAAAAAATTTTATTGTTAGTTTTGGACAATTTAAAAAACAAAAAACATTTAGTTAAAACTTAGAAAGTGTTGAAAATGATTTTACCTAAATCATTCCACTGCTCTCTTGGTGGAAGAATCATGTCTGGGTCACTGCGATAATCCATCCCAGCATATGGAAAATCCTGAATCACAAAAAGCTAGTTCCTCAACCAACGAAAATACTCTGGTGGAAATCAAACAACCTCTGTACCCTCCTCAGAATGACAGGAATTACTACAACCCAACACATTATCCTAGGATCTCAAGGAAGACCAACCTCAACAGAAAGCTATTGTGGGACTAGCATAGGGACCCTGTCTAGACCAAAGCTCACAACAAGGAAACCATATCTAAAGTTTTTTAGTTGTCCATTCTTTACTCTTGTTTGTTGGCCTTTTACATTCGCCAACACAACCTCACACAAGTTGAAGATGGTACCTCGATAACATTCTACTACCATTTGCATCTGGGATCCCGTAACTACATGCAATGTTGCACTCCCGCATAGTCTGGTGACAGTGAATGCAATAACCTTAAGTTCAGGACGATCGATAGTTTTTATATCGATTCGTTTGTCCTTTGTTTGATCATTGCAAAACTCCAATTGAGACTAGTGACAGTGGCCGGTCCCAAAAAGAGATAATTGTTCACCTCGCTTACGCACACCAATCAAGAAATATATGTCGTTTAGCTCAATTTCGAGCTGGTAGCCACCAATCATGAAACAATAGTCCTATATGTTCCACCTATCTACCAGCCATTACAAGAAGTCTACTTGGGCCCTCATGCATGGTATGGCCTAGAACTTAAGCAGTCCGCATGCTTTCAATGCCTGTATTGTAGGTGGATGATTTAATGTGGCAAGATCCACATCCTCATGCTCGTGTTCCCACCAAACAAGCATTTTGTATGTCCTACAATGCAAAAACGACATATCATAATAGTTTAGTTTGAAAATTTTTGGGCAGAAATAGAGAAATTTGAATTTTTAAAATCGATTTCGCAGGGTTTGCACCCACTGGTTACAGATAGTGCGTAGGTCCACACTCGTCGTAAGCAATAGGTGCGGACCCACGACTTTTTCCTTTGTAGAAAAAATTCGGGGTCCGCAGGGGTCGCATGTTGCACCTGCAGACCCCCGCGAGCGATTTTCTAAACCAAATTCTCCTTAAAAAATCAATTTTAAAGCCTTAAAATGAAATGTAAATGGTTAAAATGCAAGATAAGGATGATGTGGATTACCTAGAGTTAATAGTTTTCGATTCCAACGGACGGATTTTCCGTAATCTTCACAGGAAGTTTCTTAGCCAAAAGCTCTCACTTCTCACTCTGAAATCAAATGGTAAAAATGAATTTAAAAAATCCCTTTTTATAAGCTTTTTTGAATAAATGAATTTTTAATTTATTTATTTTTCACTTTAAAAAGGTAACTTTTTGATACGTTTTTATTTATCTTAAACATGTATGAGTAATGTTTTGAGTTTTTGTGCAGAATATTGGATTTTTTGGGGAAAATTGATCATTTTCAACAAAGAGCATACTTTTTCACTTTTTTGGACTCTTCCAGAACTTATGAAAAATCGAAACATTGGAGTCCTCTTTAAGCTCTTTTTTGACTCACAAAATATGAAAATATTGCCGAGTTTTTTCCTTTTTAAACTCGTTAAACAGAATTAAAAAGGCGGTCCACTTACAACTCTTTTCTGACCATATAAACATGAAAATATCGTCGGAATTTTGTCATTTCAAGTTCGATATTGGTTATAAAACAACGTGTCTTTGATCAATTTTTTAATTTTCAGATCAGAGCGATTAATTATGAAAAGTACTCCTTGATCGTAATGGTCAAGCAGTTCTCTCAAGTATTATTTTATACTTTTTCGGGCTTGGGGGACACAAATTTACGAAAAAGGAAACCCGTGGAGTTTTCTTAAGTTTTTCTTCTGACTCCCTAAAATTGAAAAACACTGAATTTTTCCTATACTAGACTTGTTAAAATTTAACAGTAAAGGACCTGTTCAATTTAAACAAGAATGAACCACTCCTTAAGGTTTGAATTTTAAACTAAGTTGGACTCATCGAAAGGATGAGCTTATAAAAAAGAAAATGTTATCCTCTTCAAGCTTGTCAAAAATAAAGAGGTACTTGCCAGAAATGGTGGGGGAAAAGAGAGAAAATGAACCTGTTTGTTACACTTTGTGTTTTAGAAAAGCAGTTAGCCACTCTTGAACCTGACACTTTTTCTTCACTTGGGTTGGGAAATCCTTTGCCTAACAGTTAACCAAATGATATTGAAAGTCTTCAGCCGGTTTTTGGGTATTAGCTTTGGGTAAATTGTTACCAAACCATCTGCAATGTCATTATGTGTTCAAGAAAACAGTTCAAACAAACCATTCATTTGCAAAATATCTGTCATCCATTTTGACCATCCTTGAGTCAATCCTTGCCAATATGTTTCTTCAAAACTTGATCTATGATTTTGTGTTATGGGCTTGCCTATGATAGATCGCTTTCTATCGACTTTAGCTCATTATATAGAAAGATGATCTAGAAATCATCAGTACCTTGGAATTTGCATGCCCTAATGGCAGGTTTCTCACCTTTGATGATAGGTTGCATCATTGACCTTTGATAAAAGGATTCTATGACATGTTTGACATCAACTCATTTTTTCACATTTCATGGATTGTACCGAGTACTTTGACAACAATTGACATTACTGGTGGTTTCTCTCACACTTGTTAATAGTTCACATCATTGACTGGTAATCAAGTGGGTTCTACCATTTTCAACTTCGACATATTCATTCACATGGATAGAATCGTACTAGTTCGGGAAGCAGAAATCAAGACCCTGGATCTAGTTTCTACCATCTAGGCTGTAAAGAATTTTGTTATTCATTATACAGTGGACTATTCATAAATAGATGGTTGTGCCCATACTTTGTCTACATATGTCTACACTCTTGATGTATTACAAAATCATTCCTGTATTAGAACAGTTTAGTCAGTTTTCTAGTTAGTTTTAATCTGAGTATGGGAATGCCTACCTCAATGATGGTTTTGCTCACATATATATAATATATATATATATATATATATAATATATATATATATATATATATATATATATATATATATATATATATATATATATATATATATATATATATATATATTATATATATTTTACATTGAATCTTTTCACAGGTTTCGACTGGGGTGTCCGCAGGATGATCCTTGAAATGATAAAGTACTTCACTCTTCATAAGATGATAAACTATATCTTCATCTATTATAGATTTCGCACTTTAGGGGGCAATTTGTTGCACAAAAAGTTGTCACCTTGACATTCTGCAATCTGTGTGAGTCCATTACCACTGATACTTTCCTCCTTTGCAAGTCTTAAGCCTCAGTTCTTCATATCAAGCCTTGAAAATGAGAGAAAGCCCTCAAAAGTCTCTAAAACTCTAGTTCTGCACTTTGTCTTAGCATTACTTGTGGTCCTGCACCTAATGGTCATGTCTCCTACGTACCTGACTTCTCTGTCTCTGTGTTATGGGTGCAGACCCCTGTAAAAGTTAAAAAGGCACAAGTATATTCTTAAAAACACACTTTGAGTCATTTCTAGAAGCTTCTAGAAGGAACCTTGAGGTGGCAAGTTCGCTCCCTTAAGGTTCATGCATCCCATACCTTAAGGAGCTAATCCCTTGATGTGAGGAGCTCATCGCTTTGAAGGAGGACTCTATCTCTTCATAGGTGGACCTGTAACTTCCTTCCTCTACACTATTAAATGAAGCATTGGGCTGGTTACTTGGGAGGTTGAAAGCTAAATATTTTTGAGGTGAAATGCTGCTGGAACTTAGTCTTCTTATTTGAGCTTTTAGGAGGAGAGATTACATACCTCTTTGATCTCATTAGGAAGAGTGTAAGGCTTTTCAAAGTAAAGGAGATTCTTGTTTTGGACCTTGGGAAGAGCTTGTTCAACATCAAGGCTGAAAAAGTTGTAAGGTTCTTCTACTTCAAAGTTAATATAAATAAGTTTGTTTTTCTCAATAAGATGTTGTTTTATGGTTTACTTTATGGATTCCTTGATAACCATAATGGACATGATTTATGATATTAGCTATACAGGCGCTATTTGATGTTTGCTTGTTTGTGATTGCAAATTCTCAAAAGGAAACTCTTTCAAACGGTTAAAGGATGGTTGCCACAAACTAGCGTTGGACTTAAGGTAGGGTTTAAACACTTCTATAGTTTTTATTTATGAATCACATATGTTTAGAGAATGTTATAGCTCCAAATATCACTATTATGGTTTGTGATGCTGCACTCATGGCCTAAGGCAACCCTTCCTTCCAGACCTGGTCCAAAATCTAAAAAATAGTGTTTTATTCCCTGTACGTGACATTGCCCTGAGTTAAACACGTGTATACGCGGGTTCATATATACCCAACCCGCGTATATGTATTAAAACACTTAAAAAAATAATAAACTCCTTATTTTCGGGCGGAGATCGTGGGTTTTACCTGCTGATTACCTGTTAGTGCCCGTGGCCTCAACTGTTCCCAACCAATTCCTAACTAAAAAAATACTTTGGAATTGGTATAAAAAGACACCAAAGGGAAGGCCTAAGGGAAGAGAGAAGAGAGAGAAAGGTTACTATACTGAGTTTTTCCCCTTGATCAGGTCTAAAGACCCTTGTGCCTTCTGCACTTCCCCCATTTGTACAGGAAACCCTTGTTTCCTTGTGATTTGATGTTCATCCCATAGTTATGGCATCTTGGAGTGAGTTCTGGAAGGAGAAATGCTAGAGGCTTGAGGCGGGACGGATCGAGAAGGAGGCTGAGCTTTGAGCCTGCAGAGGTTGCTCAGGTGATATTACTCTTTTTGTAATTTCTATTTGTCTAATAAAGAAACACGTCTTGATTCCTGATATGCTTCTTCTTTATGTTAATGATATTCATGTTTGAATTTCATGTATGAATGGATGTCTAAAAGTTCATAACTAACTACTTTCTTGTATAACATAAAGATGATTTTTGTATAAATATTTGTCCATATACTGCTGCATTCTTTGGAATTTTTGGTTTTGCAGGGAAAAGGAGCGAAAGGGACGTGAAGAAGGGTTTGGACCCTTGAGGAACTACCCGAACGTAGGACTTGAGGTATGTCCTTCTTACCTTAGAATTAGCTTTTTCTAGCATAATGGTTGTGTCTGTGCATGTTTCTTTGTTTAGACAACTTTCAGTCTGCTAGGGTTCCACCCAAAAGCCCTAGGGGATAAAATCCCTCAACAGAATTGGTGACTCCGTTGGGGACAACACTCTTGTTGTTCCTAGTTTGGGTGTTTGTCAAGCCTATCAGGGCTCAGTTGCTTGCTGGTTTATTGTTACTGCCTGATCTGTTCTTTATTTCTGAGTTTTACCAGTTTCTGGAGTTTGTTTTTTATTTTTCCTGAAATATTATATATACATTGTTTCATTTAGTTACAGAAGCGTGTAAACGCTTGTTGTCTGAAGTAAACCCACGTATACGCAGGTTTCCTCAGAAACAGTCGCGTATACACGCAGTCTGCACTAAGTACAGTCACGTATATCTGGCAACTTTCAGGGTTTATAAATCTTTTTGTGTCTCTGAAGTTTGTCTGGTGCTTTCAGTCAGTGTTGAACAGTCATTTTTGTCAATATCAGTTCTCTGTGTTACAGCAAGCATCCTTACTCCGATTTCTCTCTAATTATAAGGAGTTTTTGTCTTGTTTTGTGTTTGCAAGTGTCATCATCTTTTTGCTAAAAACACGTAAGATTTCTTGATTGGAATCTTGGCTGCTCTGAGTTATCAAAGCAGAAAGATTGTTATCAATCTTTGTGTTCAACTTTGCTTTTTGGTGACCTTTTGTTTGCTTAACGAAATCAATTTTTATGACCATTTACTTCTTTGTTTCATCAAAGTTGTCATTTGATACTTTCTCGAAATTGTCTTTTTGATCTTTTTTTGGTCTTTGTTACTAAAGCTTTCCTTGCTGCCTTCGATTGCTAAAAAGCCCTTTTAAAGCACATCTGTTTTTTGTTGAGTTTTCATTCTTTGTAGGGTGTCAACTTGCAAAAAGTGTTTCTTGCTTGTTGTTTCAATCGCAAAGTGTCAGTTTTTGTTGAGAGCATTTTCGAAAAGACTTTTTTGTTTCTACTTTGAAGTGAACTTTTTGAAAAGTTTTTGTTTTGGATTTCTTGAACTTGCTTTTCATTTAGTTTCCTTTTGTTGAATGAAAGTGTTTTATGTTATCTTGAGTTTTGATTTTAGTATTTAGACGAAATGAATTGTAGTATCTCATATTCCATCTAAATATTGTAAGTGGCAAAAGAAAATTTGATAAACAAAGCAACTTTCATTTTTTTTTTTTTTTTT
>APFE031090846.1:0-11969 GCA_000404065.3 Pinus taeda | reverse complement strand
ATCTGAGTATGAAATGAAAAAGTTTTATCTGATCTGATAATACTGATTCACCCCCCCTCTCAGTATTATTTCCAACAGCATGGTATTCCTAAGGAGATTGTTTTAGATAGAGATGATAATTTCACTTACATATTTTGGAAGGATTTTTTTGCAGGTTTGGGTACAAAGTTGGCCTTCAGTAAAACCTATCATCCTGTTGTGGCCACCAACGACCCCCCTTCTTATTTAGTGTTATTACTAATACTAAATAAGTGGGGACCCTTAGTAAAAAATTTAAAAAAATGAATTAGTGTTTGTATTTCCTTTTTAATAAAACTTATCATCATAAACCTGGGAAAATACGTTTGAAAAATCTAAAAAGCTTAAGTTTCATGATGAGGAAAGATAAAATCACCCCTTAAGGAATATCGCATCGCGGAAAGGATAACAGGATGACTTCTTACAAGACAAACTCTAAGATTGCGAGATTGTGATGCGAGATTACATATTAAAAATCATATATATCGCATTGCATGCCTTAAAATGCACTTACCCTAAAAAACTGCAAAAAACGCTGATATGTGATGATGCATATCGCAAAATCGCACCTCGAAAGAAATACACTAACACGAAATGGGCACATACTGTGATTATGTGATATTAAGACCATGCGATATTTCGATACCGCGATATTGCAATAAAGTGGCAAAACGATCTTACGAAAGAATAAAAGAGCGATATTGCGATCTCACAATAATGCAATGTAGCGATCTGCAATATTGCAAAGCAAATCGCAAAATCCCCCCATCGCAAAATCTTTCGGCTCACTATTCGAGAAAACATTTTTTTCATAAAACAAGAACTGGTTATGCGATTTAATGATAATTAATGAGTTAGTTACCAATTTTTAATGAAATATGATTTTGTGTTTATCGAAGAGCCAGTTCACGTAAGGTGATATACTTTTGCATCTCTTCGGAATTTAAAGTTTTCCCGTCACTATTCCTTCTCATTACTCTCACCTCACTAGTAAACTGCAGGAACGAAGAACAAAGAAATATACAAAGCAGTGTACAGGAAATTATGAGGAAGAAAGGCAAGGCTCCAATGTCTAAAAATAAAGAGATGGCGCCCTTATACACAGACACTGCATGCAACAGAGACGCGGGTATTACCACTTGGGAAAGTATGTATAATCTACTTGAGGAAGAGAATCCCAAGGTAATGGAGTTTACGGCTACTGTTGGTTCACAAGGTCCTTTTGAGGCATCAGTTGCAGATTTAGCTTGTTCATTCCCACACCGGCTAGCGGCAAGGCCCAAAATTCCCCCCTACACAGATATGGTGAAATGGGTATTGGACAACGTTGACATCAAAAATATACATTTTAAGACTCAGGGTCAAGAACTTAAGGAATCATTATTTTCACAAAATTTGAGCTTTACAGCCACTAAAAGAAAGCAATCAAGAGGCGAAAATCGCACCAAGGAAGCCCGGATCAAGAAACAGAGGCAGTTTTCGATGCGCGATTAGCGCCTAGAGCTAATCGCGCATCGCTAAGTAAAACTTCTTGAAATGGAAAATTTCTAATTGCTCAGCTACCTGTAAGCCCCAGAAATTCGGAGAAAGTACGTTAAGGATAAAAAAGTAAAAGTTGAAGCCGAAGATCAGTGGTAATGGTCAGAAATATCCTCAAAGTATTTAGTGAAACCACACAGCTAGTATATGACTCTCAAAAGCCTCATAAATTCTACCGAAAAGATGACATCAGCGCTTGTTGATTCTGTTTGCATAGGGCAATTAAAGGCTGAAGTCGGCCAATTGTCTGTTCTCAAGAAAATGATGAATGCTTGCAATTTTAAGGAGCAGATACAGAAATAGTTAGGTGTTAGTTTTAGATTTAATTTTAGAAATAGTTTTGCTTTATTTTTGCCTAGAGAAAGGATGGGCATTTAAACCGTATCCTATATTTTTGTAATAATTTATTTTTAGATGTAGTTAGTAGTATTTAAACCCTTCTCATGCATTTAGAGAGAGGTCCAGAATTTTATCAAAACTTGTCCTCAGAACATGCACTTTTGCACCCTCCAAGGAGGTTTTGATGAATGAATGGAACAGGATTTATTGATTTTTGTATTTGATATCTGCTACTGATGTTGCACTTCTGTACTCTTAGTGGATGTTGGATTAAGAAGAGATAAATCATTATCGCTTGAAGCTCATGAGTAGAACTAGTTATAAATGGTACTTCTATCTCTTAACTATTTCTATCTTTTGTGTTAAAGTGATATTCAAGTTCAGTTGTTTATATATTAATGCGTGAATTCCTGAGTTATCATTTGGCACTTTTGTACAGTGATAGCTATTTATTTATGCTTAATGTATGAGTAGCTTACTATGCGATATGTTTTCACAATTGTTTCTTCTAATGTTTTATGCGAAGTGGTTTATCTATATTGAATTATTTTCTTATAATAGTTGAATGATCTTTATTACCGATTGTAATTTGAAATAATTTTAGATCCCATAGCAGAAAGATTACATCTCAGGTTAGTATAGACTTAGATATTTCTGTTTATTAGAATACAATTTCATGTCATTAGATTAAAGTTACAATTAGAGCATCTTAATTAGGAACTGTTAGATCAAAAATATCAAATTATACACACACACACACACTCATAAATTGGGAAATTGGTCCCATATTCCCAGTCAAAACCACCATACCAAATGGAAAAGGAGCTACCAGCCAAGGTCCGGACCAGCTAGGTATCCCCCTTGTTGTAGACCTAATTTTCGGGGCTTCAACATATTTGGCGCTAGAAGGAGGGCACGAACTATGAATGGCAAGTAAGTCCAAATCTAAATACCATTTTGAGACTAAATCACCCTCACCATCTCCCCCAACTTCTCCATTGCATTTATAATCTTTAAATCCATAGCCAGAAGTCGTAGGATCAACAACCGCTGCTACAAACCCCGACATTTCAGAACAATCTACTATTGAACCTCCTGAAGTTGAATCTCTGATTCAGAAACTTCTTTGATTTTCTATATCTGCTCAAAGATATGATAAATCTCAAGGCAATGTGACTTCCCAATATAACCCTGCTCATCCTTTGACAGAATTAAAGAGCGAAAAGTTTGGTGTTCAGCCAACTGAGTTACCTCTACCCACTAGGAAAGAGAGCAAGGAAATCACCTAAAGGGTCTGATAGCATGACTCTTTCACCCTCATCATCCATCTCAATTTCCTCACCGTGAAGTCAACCATCCACTCCACCACTTCAGATCATTGTCCACCAGCCTACTGGTATTTCTACATCTCCTTCTCAATCATCCGGAGTCATAATATCCTCATCTTCTACACTTCCCTCCATTAGTGGATCAGCGATGGCCCAATCTCCATGGAACAACCCAAGGGCAGTCTTCATGCCTGCACCCTTGAGTCAGTTACCAGTCCATCCTGAAAAATGGCTGCCTAAGTTTAATCCTGAAGAAGGCATGCTAGTGGAAGAGCATATTAATAACTTTATGCTATCCATAAATCTCAATGGAGTTACTAGCGAAGATGCTGTCGTTCGGATTTTTCCTTATACTCTTCAGGGAACAGCCAAATCATGGTATTTTTCATTACCATTTGGATCTATCACTAGTTGGGATATCTTCCAAGAACAATTCCTCATTTAATTTGGTGATGATAGGTCTACAACAACATTAATCAGTGACATGTCAAACCTTAGGGCTGAGTCAAAAGAACCTATCAAATATTTCAATTCACGTTTCAATAAACTTTTAAACAAAATTCCTACTGCTTCCAAGCCCAGCGAAGAAGTATGAAGTGAATGGTACATCACTGCTTTACCATCAAACATAGCAATCTTTGTGGACAGGGCTAACAAAACAACTTTAGCCGAAAATATGAAAGAAGCAATAACTGTAGAGAAGCGTATTATAGCCCTTGAAAAGAAAACCGTGATGGAAGAACGAAAATTAAAGAAGGTTACTTTCAAAGAAGATCCCAAGAAAAAACAATCGAAATATCCATTTGATTTAGAAGGATTGCAAAAATTTTTGAAGACCATGTCTAACGAGATGGTCGATATTAAGAAACAAGTGGCAGAAACTGCTTCAAAAAAGCCATATAGATCTTGTAAAATAAACCCTTCGACTGATTCAAAGCCCCCCAATGCTATTACGAGCACTGAATCCGAAGAAGAAGAAGAGGGAATCGCTACTGAAGGGAAAACCGATGAAGAAGAAGTTGTAGAGTTACAAGGAATGTGGGATTTCATACTCCCACAAGAAGAAGATCAAGAAGCACGCCTGGTTAGTACATGAAGTAGAAATTAGCTTGATCCTCCTCAAACTACCCCTAAGCCAAAGAGCACAAGCTCGGCGATGAAGGATAAAGTTGCAGCCAAGAAAACGACACCCAAAGTGACTCAAACCAGCCCAGTCCAACCAGATTCATCTACTCCATCTAAAACGTTGATCGTTTCGGATGAAATGGAGTACAATATTATAGAAGATATGAAAACTACTAGGGCCAACATCACTCTTTACGAATTGAGCAAGTTAAAAACCAGCAAAAGATACTTCTGAAAGAATTACATGTTGTTCTAGTTGCACCTTTTCCTGCCGCTGTAATTTCTCAAGCTTCCCCCAATATGGGAAGACCTCCAACTAATGTGATTAACAAAGTTGATCCAAATGACATCGTGTTAATTGGATGAAGATCGAGATCTCATACTCCCCTGTTTCTCCTTACTTATGAAATTTTTAATAAAAATGTGCATAATTTCTTAGTGGATTCGGGAGCTTTATCAAATATTTTACCAAAACCAATATGTACAAAATTGAACGTTCAACCGCAAAAATATGTTGTGTGCATAGTCGAGCTAGATCGATCACAAGGCGAAGTGATTGGAAAATTAAATCAGGTTACCATAAGGCTATCATCCGACCGAAAGGTATGTCAAGTTATTGACATTTTAGTTGCTGATATTCCACAATTTTATGGCTTAATTCTTAGCAGAGATTGGTCAGAAAAAATTCATGGATACTTTACAACTCACTAGTCGCACATGTGGCTCCCTTACAATGGTAAACCTAATCAAATAAAAGTTGAACGAGGAAGACAATAGAAATACATAGTAACAGAGCTAGAGGGGGAGAATGAACCAATAGCATATAAAAATAGTATTATTGGCAATTACTTAGTAGATTCTTTCCTAGGGAATTTTAATGCTCATACGTCACCTTATTTAGAACATTCTGTTTTATCCCAAGTCAAAAACTTTTCTCAAACAGATAGTTCTAATTCTATTAATTTTTTAGATAGTCCTCTAAATAAATCTTTATATTGGAGATTATTTTTTGATGGTTCTAAATCTAACGAAGTAGCAGGAGCAGGATGCGTGCTAGTTAGTCTAAAAGGAGATAAAACTATGTTAACTTGCAGACTTGAATTTGATTGCACCAATAATACTGCAAAATATGAGGCTTTAGTCCAAGGGTTGTACAAAGCAATTGGATTAGACGTCAAATACCTTCAAGTTTTCAGAGATTCTAAAATTGTAATTAGACAGGTACATAATACTATACATTGTTTATCAGGTCATTTAAAACATTATCAATATTTAGTTCAAGATCTCACTGAACATTTTATAGCATTTAATATTTCATCAATTCCCAGACTCCAAAATGCAAGTGTAGACCTTTTAGCTAACGTAGCTTCCAAACATATCCCTTCAGAATATTTTAGCCCTAATATATTCTCAATAGAATTAATCTTTAGACCTTCTATTCCTGATAAAATTACAAATTGGAGAATTTTTAACGACGATCCTAATATCGTGAGTTTTCTCACATCTGAAGGATCCTATACCAATCAAATAATTGACGAAGACCAACATGACCAACAATTGCAACAAGATAGCACTAACAATGCTATACGTAAGTCGGTAGTCAAATTAGAATAACTTTATGATTTGAAAGATCGGATTAAAAGATCTACCAATTCGAAACTCCAAAGTTCAACTTTTAACTACGAATTAATAAATCTAGGAACTAATACCAAACCACAGAACATCAATCTAGGCCTTGGCCTAGCTCCTGAAGAAAAATTAGCATATATTCGTCTTTTGAGACAATACAAAAATGTTTTTTCTTGGACTTATGATTAACTTAAAACGTATCACACTTCCATCATCCAACATACTATTCCAATGACAGATGATGAAAAGATTGTCCAACAGAAGTTTAGAAAAATCCATCCCAATCTAGAAAACCAGATCAAATCTGAACTCAACAAGCTATTGAAAGCCAAAATAATCTTTCCCGTTTGACATTCCAAGCGGGTCTCAAATATGGTTCCCATTAGAAATAAAAACGGAGATATTAGAATCTGCATTGACTTTCGAAATCTTAATAAAGCTTGCCAAAAGGATAATTTTCCTTTACCTCCTATGGAACAAATATTGTAGGCAGTAGCTGGGTCAGAATTAATGTCCTTTTTGGATGGATTCTCAGGATACAATCAAGTGTTGGTACATCCTGATGATCAGTTAAAAACCACATTCAGAAACAAATGGGGCACCTACGCATATAAAAAAAATCCTTTTGGTCTGATCAATGCTAGTGCTACATTTCAGAGGGCAATGGACATCGCGTTCAAAGGTTTAGTTAATAAATTTGTGGTAATCTATTTGGATGATATAACTGTCTATTCCAAGAAACGAAGCAACCATCTTAGAAATTTTAAACCCATCCTCTTATGTTGTTTGAAGTATGGAATTTCACTTAACCCGAAAAAGTCCTTTTTCGCATTAAGTGAAGGAAAACTTCTAGGATTCATAGTGTCAAAATATGGAATTCACATTGATCCTGACAGAATCAAGGACATTTCTGAAATATCCCTACCTCACAACAAAAAATCGATGCAATATTTCCTTTGTCAGATAAACTTTGTAAAGAGATTTGTTCCATATTTTTCAAGAATCATGTCTCCTTTACAAGCAATGATAAAAAAGAACTCAAACTTCAAATGGGGCCAAGACGAATATAAGGCATTCAATATGATCAAGCAAGCAATTGTGAATGCTCCATCTTTAGCAACTCCAAATTTTTCAGAGCCTTTTATTTTATATACATTTGCATCTAACAGATCATATGTTGTGATACTCACTCAAACTAATCAAGAAAAAACAGAAGCTCCGATCGCTTTCTTCAGTTCAAATTTATAGGGGGCTGAATTAAATTATTCAGATGTGGAGAAACAAGATTATGTTGTTTTCAAAGTAATCAAATATTTCAGACCCTTTCTACTCAAAACCCATACAAAAATCATTGTACCGTTTCCAGCGGTAAGGAATCTTTTAGTGCAAAAAGATGTGGGTGGGAAAAGAGCCAATTGAGTTACTGCCTTACAGGAATATGATGTAGAAATCAAACTAGAAAGTATTGTAAAAGGTCAAGGCTTTTGCAAAATGCTGGCCAGAGCATTGCTTATATCTAAAATTCCATCTGCAGACATACAAATGTATGAGGTAAGCCTAAATGATAATGAGTCATTATATGTTGATATCATTTATTATCTAAAGAATGGATATGCTCCTTCACACTTCAATCATACCAAGAAAAGAGCTCTAAGGTTGAAAGCCAAACAATATCAGCTCCTTAACGATGTTCTTTTTAGAATAAATTATGATTCTATTCTCCTTAGATGTCTTGAGGAACTTGAAGCTAAAAAAGTTTTGCAGGAACTCCACGATGGGCCAGTAGGTGGACACTATGTTGGAGATGCTACTGCACATAAAATCTTACGCGTAGACTATTACTGACCCACATTATTCAAAGACACACAGCTACGTAAGGAAGTGTCAAGTCTGCCAAACCGATGTTGGGAGACAAAAGAAACCATCCTTGCCACTACTACCAATCAACATTGAACAACCTTTTGATCAGTGGGGATTGGACATAATAGGTGAGATCATTCCTCACTCATCCAAATAGCATAGATATATCCTGACAGCAACATATTACTTTAATAAATGGGTAGAAGCAGTTCCTCTCAAGACGGCCAATTCTGAACATATCATTGAGTTCATAGATCAATTTTTAATCACCAGGTTTGGGTTGCCTTTCTCTTTAATGTTTGATAATGCATCATATTTTTCTGGAAACGCAATGACTTAATTTGCACTTAAAAGAGGTTTCAAACTTAAATATTCTGCCAATTACTACCCACAGGGGAATGGGTTAGCTGAATCTACAAATAAAAACCTAATCAGGATCATCAAATGAACAGTTGACCAAAATCATAAAAATTGGCATAAGTCTTTAGTATATGCTTTATGGACAGATCGAATAATGAAAAAAGCCTTCATAGGCACTTCTCTGTTCAATTTAGTTTATGGAAAAGAAGTGGTTCTTCCGACTCATTTAGAAATTCCCTCTCTGTCTTTAGTTCAATATATTGATGAAGTACCAACTTCCTCCTTATAGCTAAGGAAAATGGAAATAATCAAGTTATAAGAACAACGAGAACAGGCCAAAATAAATCATGCTCATCATCAAGCATTAGTAAAATCCTCTTTTGATTCAAACATGATGATTAGAAAAGACTTTCAGATGGGAGATCTAGCTTTAAAATGGGACAAGGCCCACGGGGAAAAAGGGAAACATACAAAATTTCAATGAATGTGGCTTGGCCCTTTCCAAATCATAGAAGTCATAGGTCCGTCCACTTTTATGTTGAAGGATTTAACAAGAAAGAGAGATTCATTGCCTGTTAACAGACAGATCCTCAAGAAATATTTCCCATTGGAGATTATTCTTCTATTTTGTAAATTAGAATTTTTTTTTCATAATAAAACTAGTTTTGAATGGTTATATTAGGCATTTATGAAAAGATACCAAATCTCTTTCAGATTTTTTTTTCCGCTTGGATAAATAGCAAATCTTTTAGAAAATTGATCTTTATTATTGGAAGATACAATTAAATACTCTAGCCTAAAAATGATACTAGTTTCAACTTCGTAAAATTTGATGAAAACGACCTTTAGTGAGAAATTGTCTTATATTAGTGCAATGATAGGTATCAATAACAAAACAAAGATTCTCTGTAAAGCAGATCTATTCAAAAGAATATACTATTGTTGTCCAGAGCTATCTTAAGGAAACAATGACTTCCTCCCTACTTAGGAAATTACAACTTACAGAGAAACAATCCAAGGATGCACTTTATCTTAAAGAGTGAGAGGTCTCATCATGAGCTGGCTTATCATAATCACAGATATTATAACTTGTTGACTTTGCCAATACTGCATACCACAACAGGGCAATGACTCAAGATTGTTACAATCAAAAGGCAAGGTGTCTCATCACGAGCCAGCTTGTTCAGCAAAGTTATAAATCAAGTGAATGACTGTGTCATAAATTGGCTATCAAACCAAGACATTGTTCTTTAAGAGTAAAAAAGAAAATGAAAGCAATAAGTGTGGATATGGATTCTTATTTGAAAATTGAATGTTTCTCTAAGTAGGATATAGGATCATTGCTGGGTAACAGGTAACCCTGTCGAGGCTATGAACGCCTGCTAGCAGGAGAGGCTCTACTTACGACAAATGAGCATATTTAAAACTGATTTATAGAGAAGGCTTTGTTTATCTTTCTAAACCAAGTAATGAGTGATGTAGATACAAGGACTAGCTTGAGGGAGCAAATAATCGAAGTTGAAAATAGAAGAAACAAAATATCATTGACAGGTTAAGGCATAATGTACTTTATCTTTCTATAATAAAGTTTAACTTTCTGGAAAATTTTCTATTTTGGAAGTTTTAGAAAATTCAAAAGAAAGACAGAGATAACTGGTTCTTCCAAGTGAATCGCCAATTGTTGTGGCCACCAACAACCCCCTTTCTTATTCAGTGTTATTATTAATACTAAATAGGTGGGGACCCTTAGTCAAAAATTTAAAAAATGAATTAGTGTTTGTATTTCCTTTTTAACAAAACTTATCATCATAAACTTGGGAAAATATCTTTGAAAAATATAAAAAGCTTAAGTTTCATGATGAGGAAAGATAAAATCATCCCTTAAGAAATATCGCATCGCGGAAAGGATAACAGGATGGCTTCTTACAAGCCAAACTCTAAGATTGCGAGATTGCGATGTGAGATTACATATTAAAAATCATATATATCACATCGCATGCCTTAAAATGCACTTACACTGAAAAACCACAAAAAATGCCAATATGCGATGACGCATATGGAAAAGTTGCACCTTGCAAGAAATACATTAACACGAAATGGGCACATACTATGATTATGTGATATTGCGACCATGCGATATTGCGAAACCGTGATATTCCAATAAAATGGAAAAATGATCTTACGAAAGAATAAAAGAGTGATATTGCGATATTGCGATCTCGCGATAATGCGATGCAACGATCTGCGATATTGCAAAGCAAATCGTAAAATCCCTCCATCGCAAAATATTTCGGCTCACTATTCGAGAAAACTTTTTTCATAAAACGAGAACTGGTTATGCACTTTAATGCTAATTAATGAGTTAGTTACCAGTTGTTAATAAAAATGGTTTTGTGTTTATCGAAGAGCCAGTTCACATAAGGTGATATACTTTTGCATCTCTTCGGCATTTAAAGTTATCCCATCACTATTCCTTCTCATTACTTTCACCTCACTTGTAAACTGCAGGAATGAAGAACAAAGAAATATAAAAAGTAGTATACAGGAAATTATGAGGAAGAAAGGAAAGGCTCCAATGTCTGAAGATAAAGAGATGGTGCCCTTATACACAGACATTGCATGCAACAGAGACGCGGGTATTAACACTTGGGAAAGTATGTATAATCTACTTGAGGAAGAGAATCCCATGGTAATGGAGTTTGTGGCTACTGTAGGTTCACAAGGTCCTTCTGAGGCATCAGTTGTAGATTTAGCTTGTTCATTCCCACACTGGCTAGTGGCCAGGCCCAAAATTCCCCCCTACATAGATATGGTGAAATGGGTACTGGATAGCGCTGACATCGAAAACAGATAGTTTAAGACTCAGGGTCAAGAACTTAAGGAATCATTATTTTCACAAAATTTGATCTTTACAGCCACTAAAAGAAAGCAATCAAGAGGCGAAAATCACACCAAAGAAGCTCAGATCAAGAAACAGAGGCAGTTTTCGATGCTCGATTAGCACTTAACGCTAATCGCACATCGCTAAGTAAAACTTCTCGAAATGGAAAGCTTCTAATTGCCCAGCTACTTATAAGCCCCAGAAATCTAGAAAAAGTATGATAAAGATAAAAAGTAAAACTTGAAGCCGAAGATCAGTGGTAATGGTCAGAAATATCCTCAAAGTGTTTAGTGAAACCACACAACCAATATATGACTCTCAAAAGCCTCATCAATTCTGCTAAAAGATGACATCAACTCTTGTTGATTCCATTTTTACAGGGCAATTAAAGGATGAAGTTGGCCAACCGACGCTTCTCAAGGAAATTTTGAATGCTTGTGATTTTAAGGAGAAGATACAGAAATGGTTAGATGCTAGTTTTAGATTTAATTTTAGAAATAGTTTTTCTTTATTTTTTCCTAGAGAAAGGACAGCCATTTAAATCGTATCTGTCACGTGGAATGAGTCAATCTTGCGGACAAGATAGACCTTCCTAGAATCTAAAGAAGACCTAATGACAAGCAAACCAACCAGACACTATCTTTCTGTAAATGTGCTTTTATAAATAATGGCAAACAAGTGCATTTAAGGCCTACCTCGTGTCCAACGCAAGTTTGGGGATGCCTTCGCTCCTTTGATTGAATTAATTTCCTTTGTCGCAAACCTGCAAACACAAACAAGGCAAACGATTAAATAGCACCTGAATAACCAGTATTATAAAACATATTTAACATGAAAGTCAAGGAGTCCTTGAAGCAAATAACATAAGATACTTGTTGAGAAAAATGAGC
>APFE031090843.1:0-16839 GCA_000404065.3 Pinus taeda | reverse complement strand
CCTAGCCTAGCCTAGCCTAGCATATCCTACCCTACCCTACCCTACCCTAGCACTCTAAAATATAAAAGTGTAATTGTATGAAGTAAAAACATAGTTCAAATTCATTTGGAAATAACTAGTTATCTCAATTAAGTAGTTAGAGAAATTAATTTTTTATTACATATAAATGAAAAGCCTAAGATATAAATAGAATTTAAAGCCTCAACACTTTCAATAATTTTATAAAATTCCCTTTATGTTTATTTATTTATTGTTGAATTTAAATTAAGAATATTTTCTAAATTAAATTTTTTTTTGAGAAATATTTTTTCCATGAAATATTTTGAAATTAGATAATAAAAAATATAGTAAATATTTTGGCTCCAAAATTTATAAGAACACAATCATGTACTTAAAATATCAAAACACAAACGGAAAGTCATAAGTTTAAGATTAAAATGCCATTTACTCTTTAGATTCACTCTATAAACTTACACACATAAGCTATTCACAGTGAAAGCGTGCCGTCTACTTTACATTTCCATACATTTCCATTCTCACCAAAGAACATCAAAAAATTATGTACATCAATAGCAATTGCTTTGCATTTATGTATCACTCTCCAGCATGATAAATATGCAGTTCTGATCTCTTCGGATCAGCCCTTGTGTATCACTAGTAAAACTACCACATAAAGAAACGTTGTAGAACCTATAACATCAAATAAGTTTCATAAAACTAAGTTAAAATAGGCTTCATTACTAGTAATAAATGCATAAAATACTCTCATATAAAAGTAACAAGATTTTTTTATTAAAATTAAATTCGAAGAATATTCTTCTCAAAGAAAATTTTTATTGAAGTGGTCATCATTTAACCTAACATTGATTTTTCCAATGAGTCTGAAAAGACCAGGAGTCCTCTTCTCAAGTGGAGGAATTGCGTTTTTCAATGAAGGGAAACTCTAGTAGCCTGAAAAAGCTAGGAGTGAAGTGGATGAATTGTCCGAATAGCCAAAAGTGATTGGAATTTAGGTAAAAAAAATTCAAAAAATCTTGTAGAAGTGGTATTTGAATCTAAGCAAAAAAAATTCAAAAATTCTTGTAGAAATAGTGTTTGAATCGTGTTTTTATAGTAGAAATAAATTCAGCACCATCTAAGAAACTTAAAATTTTAAAATTAAACAACTATAACTTAGATTTACAAAAATACTTACCAGATTTTCTTTAACTGGAATTTCCATCACTTTCACGCCATTCCTCTAGCAGGTTAGATTATGGCAAAAGACCACAACAAACAATAGATTACTAATTTTGGTTAGTTTTATACCGTATTTTCTGAACGTCGATTACATTTGAAAAGTCTAGGATTTCAATCAGTCGGCCCCAGCGAGTGCCTCATGTCCTTGTCCTCTACGCTCACAAGATCGCGAGTTCGAACCCTGCATGGAGCTCCGAGGTCAAATTCGCAATCAGTGTGCGGGAAGAGTTCTATGAGAAGTAGGTCTATGAACTATGCAGTGAAGTTATGAAGGACAAGCTTTACAAATCATATTACATGGGCACCCAGAGGCAATGAGCTCATTGCCAATATGTGCATCTTGTTGGGGCCATGAGGCATTTTGCGTATCTTCAAAAAGAAGTTGCAATGCTTTGAGCACAGAATGGGAGCAACGCAACGTTCACAGAGACGTGAAGGTGAGCAATATGTTGGTGGATGCAGAGCTCAATGAAGGCGAGCAATATGTTGGTCGATGCGGAGCTGAATGGCCGACGCAGGGACTTCAGCCTCGCTCGCCTATACGAGCACAGGAAAAATCCTCAGACAAACAAGCTCTTCAACGCTTCAAGGTGCCTTACATCTGAGTTGAGCACACCAGAAAGGCAACCACGAACCCCGATGTGTACAACTATGTTGCTCTGCTTTTGGAAGGAGGCCCATTGAGGCCAATAGGTGTTCAGAAGAGCATGATTTTGCAGAAATGGGTTTGGGGATTTGAAGAGGACGGGATCATTTTGGAGGCCGTGGATTGGAGGCTTCCTATTGAATATGTGGTCAATGAGATGGAAACTGTGTTCAAGTTGGGTAACTTTTAACGACCTACCTCCAAGTTTGAAATAAGGTGACATATGGCCAAGGGCATTCTCTAAAAGAGTGATTTATTTCGCAACACATAGCGTAACTACTAGACGCTAGATCTTTTAAGAAAAAAGAAGCTAGAACCAAATTTCAATGACATGTTCATTAACATCTTGAAGGTCTTGCTATCTATGATGTTTGAGTTGCACATCATGATAGGAAGGCTATTGGAATGGTTGGAGGGTGGAGGAGCTGGCTGCTGCACTTTTTTGTTAAACCTTAAAATGAATATGTTTTCTATGTTAGGTTAAAATGAAATTTCTACAACTAAAAAAAAATCATTTTGGACATGTCTACACATGAGAAAATACTCCATGAAATGGACACAAGATTTGAAGAAAAATAAGTTGTTCAATGCAGTTTACACAAAGATTGAATAGAAACAAAGATTTTGACAAACGGGGATATAGTTCAACAATAACAAGTTTCTCTTTGGAGTGATATTATTCAACAATAACAAAATTATTTTCGCAAGGATATCATTCAACAATAACAAAAAAATGTTTTCGCAGTGATATCATTCAACAATAAAATATAAAATATTTGTATGGAAGTAAAGAATTAAACCAATTGTTAGCGAGATAATATAATCCTCACTATAGGACAATTGTCGTTGCAAAGCAATAATTTCAAGTTGTAGTTGTGTTTGAAACTGGGAAAGATCTAGCATACCAGCCTCAAAATGCAATCATGCAATCATCGTCCCAAGATACTGTGTCCTCCAACAGCACATCCTAAACAAGAATTGATCAATCATCCTCTAAATTATAATTGGTGATCCAACAGAGTATCTTAAAATTATAATTGAACGATCACTCTCCAGCCGTGATATAGAGTGTTTGGAATCAGCTTGAAGGGATCAAATACCTTGCTGTTGTTGGAATCGTCCTGAAGGGATCAATTATCTGGCTATTGGCCTCTTTAAAAATATAAAAATAACGGAACAGTCAAATCCTGAATCCTCGTGAACGGATCAATTATCTAGTTGTTGGCTCTTTAAAAAAAAATAAAGGAACAGTCAACTCTTTAAAAGCATTTATCTAGTGGTTGGTCCGTTTAAATATAGCAAAATAAGGGAATGGTCAAATATTGCAGGAAAAAAAAAACCTAAACGGTACAATTTGGAAAAGAAACTGAAGTTTAGCAACAGAATAAAAAAAATAAATAAATTATATCTTCCCTCTCATTATAATATAATATTTAATTATGCATTATTAATAATTATATTTAAAATCATTTAATTAGTAGCTATAATAATAATATTTAAAATAATTTTATATTTTTATAATATTTAATTGTATTATTAAGATAAGTATAATTTAAATTAGTCATATTTTGAAAAGAATTTATTTTCTATCATTCATATATTATATAGAATTTATAGTTTTAATTATGTGATAAAAATTATAGTTGAATTTCTTTGGTTATTTGAAAATTATTTTTAATTTAGTTATAAATAATATTTAAAAATAAATATATAAATTAATTTTTCATTAAATATTTATTCATTTATTAATATTTTAAAATTTTGAAAATAAATTTTATAATGTTAAATAATTTTATTAATTCAAACGTAATAATAATATTTTATTTTCTAAATTATTCTAGAAAATATAATCACAAGGTTAAATATACATTATTTTTTTATTTAATCTAGCACTTATTGTTAATAATAAAACATATTTATTAAAATGGTGAATTATAAATTTTATGAATGAAGTATCAAAAACATTGAATTGTTTGTTTGATTTTGCTTTATTTTTACTTAGATCTCTGAAGATCTTGTTGGATAGTCTAGTGAGACTTTGGTTCTTGTGGTTGGTTTAGTGGCTTGGACCGTAAGAGTGGGCTTCAATTGAATAGCTTGGTGAATGATGCAAATTAATCACTGGGTTTGTCCTTTTGCACATTATTCTTAGACATTTGGCTCATTTCGAAGTTATTTCTTACCAACTAATTGCAATTCTTATTCGAGTCAATATTCCTCTATCCTTGTGAAGTTTAGTACATATTAATTTTTTGTATCATCTCTAGTTAGTGGAGACTTTAGTCCTCTTTTATGACAATATAGTTAGGTTGATGATAGAAGAGAAGGAAAAAAAATTATTTTATATTTTGTTATATATGATTGAAACTTTTAATCTAGTTGGAAGTGGATCTAAAAACAAAGAATTTTTTTATCTTTAGTGCATTTCATTTTTTTCCAATGTAAACACGTGTTCTTGGATTTCTCACATTCAAGAAAAAACAACTAGTTGTAGGAATTTACCTCAATTTACCTCTTCTTATGTGGTTGTAGGAGTTTACCTCTTATTATGAGGCTTATGTAAGGCTTTGCACGAAAACTATCATGGAGTTCAAATTTCTTTGCAACTAAAGTAGATGTTCCCAATCTCAAGCACAGGATGAGTTCAATCTTTCTGTGTAAAATGTTTTGGAACCCAAATATATACCACTGGGTTTTGATCGTTGTCGAATCAATTTGTGCAAGTATTTAAAGTTACCATATACTTCCTAATGCAGGTGGCCATGAGCTAAGAAAAACAATAGGAAATTCTAGTGGAAGGCTCGCTTGTGGTATGCCTTAAGCTTATATGCAATAATGATTTCAAAAGGATCAAATATTGGAAACTCTTTTCATGTTCTCTAGAGTAATTCATTATAATCTTATGTAGGTATGATTGACTTTCAACTAGCTATCTAAAGCCACAATTTCAGGTTTTCTAGTCAATATGTGTATTTTCAACAGCTATTTGATCATACCACGATAACTACTTCAAGATCAAAATTGTGTTATATCATCTTCTAGTCAGCACATGCAAGTATTCTCTCAGATATATCCATAAATGTTTGAAGTAGCATTAAGCTTGTGCCTATGAATGGTCAGCATCCATCAATGACAATGGATGGTTGAATGGGTTGCCTTTAATTATTCAAAACTCCTTGTTTCTATTGGTAGAAACTAAATATTAAATTTCAAGGAGATGGCAAACTGAATCTAGGTGTTAGAGTGTCCTATTGAGCTTCCCTTTGTATCTCAACAAGCTTATCTACTATTTTTTTGGGAGCAAGTGAAAAAACAAGGTGTTAGAGTGTCCCATTGAACTTCCCTCTATAGCTCAACAAGCTTATCTACTATTTTTTTTTGGAAACAAGTAAAATAAACTTACCTTGGCAATTCCACTCATTTTTTGGAAGCAAGTGAAAAAACTTTACCTAGGTAATTCCACTCATTAACAAGGATTAGGAGCGAGGTTTCTAGTCCCTGCTTTAAGGAAAAAATATTTGGCCCTTATCATATGTCATAGGGAGAGCTAGGAGTTTTGCTATGCTTTATGAAAATGGATTACAATGCTGAAATTTAATTCCTTTATAATTCCTTAATGTTCTCAAGAAAATTGCACCAAAACATTCACACATAAAGGAGCCTATAATTTCTTGCAGTGTAAACTGTGAATTACTCACAATACTTTGCATCAATTGTGGGGATGACTAGTTTCACATTCAATGTCTCTTTTGTGCAAATAATAAATCCATGGCCATTGTTTCGGCTCCTATTGGTGGAGCTATTTAGCACCTTGAGCTAGCTGAAATTTAGCTTGATTTGTCAACGGAGTGCCAAAAGTTTTATCATTTTCATGAATCAGTAGTTTTTTTTTGTTGGCTTTAGACAAATGAGCTCAAGAACTCTGTATAATTCTCTCTTAAAGCAAGGACTAACTACCATGCATTTTTTTTATTATCACAGATGAACACACTCACTTTATCTTTTATCCACTGTTACCCACTAAATTTTCTTATGTTTGGTTTCAGCCTCCTCTATTTGTTTTCTTCGCAAATATTCTAAGAGTGAACATAAAGTGTGTTTGCAAAACAAATAGACGCTATGACAATTAATAGGTTGAAAAACGAGATGTGAGATTAATTTATCTTTTTCTTGGATAAATTACAATGTTGTTGCAAAATAATTTGGACCCAAGGTAGTGTAAACATGGAGGTTTTACCATATTTAGTTATTATCCATATAAAGCAAGGATTGCAAGCAATTGTAGTCCTCGTTGAATGAGAGGAGATCGAGACAAGTATATATTATGTGTTATAATTTAAAATCATTTGCAACTTGAAGTAGTTGCAAGGCAGACATACTTTCTGATCATAACATTTGATAAATTGTATTGTGCTTCACTCAGATAGTAAAGTTGGCTATAACAAAATAATGATTCACAAACCATTCAAATTTATTTAGAGATTTTTTTTGTTTATAAGAATGTTTTGAGTCGATGCATAGACTTTGAGGGATTTTAAACACTTTACAACTTATGATAGTATTCTTAAGAGTAAATTCGCTTTGAACACTTTAAGTATACTAGCTTAGCTTCGTTTATGGACTTGGTAAACTGAAATTGAGTTTTGAGTTTTAATTCATTCCATTCGAAAATACAAAAAACACTACAACAAATAGAAAATCAAGTATTGAACTCCATTAAATTTTCTTTTAAAACTTTTGAATGCAGTTAACCTGTAAAATTTGTCTGAGAAATGTTAATGAACTGGTGGCATTACTCCCTCCATTAAATTTTCTTTAAAACTTCTGAATGCAGTTAACTTTTAAAATTTATTAATAAATGTTAATGAACTGCTTGTGTTACTCCTTTGATTTATGTGCTGAGTGCTTATTATGGAAAATTACAAACATTAAATCAATCTTGGAAACTTCTGAACCTAATGAAGAGTTCTATCCCCTTCAGCGATAGGAATCCAACCTGCATGGGGAAGCGCATTTAAAATCATTAACGTAAAAGGAAAAAAGAGTACGATTTGTGGCCAACACGGTTTGAACAGACTTCAACATTTGTTCATATTACCTCATGGCGCGGACACTTGCATTGCAGGCATATATAATGGGTGATTAGTTTTGTTCAATGTTTTATTTTTTAATTACTTAATTTTTATGTTTATATAAAGTTATATATGTATCTCTGTATTATTTATTTATTTGAATGAAACAATAAAATTATAGTTAGATTAAAAATATTTGAAATAAAAAAACAAATAAAATTTTCCAAACATGTGGGCATAGATGCAACCCACGTGCCCCCATTGCTTGGAATCTGTTTCTTGAGGACCATTTTACAAAGGACTCTTTTCCTTTATAGAGTGGTTCCATTGATATATCGTGCATTATTTTTGTGGATTTGTACTCTTTCTGCCTACTGTTATCACTCAGGTTTTCCTAGAAGTTGTGTAAGAGGAAAGTATATCTAAGGTAACCACAAACCAACTTTTTAGATGCAGAATCTAGCCAATCTGCATCCAGAGAGGGCTCTCTCTTTATTATTTATCTTTGTTCTTGGAAGGTTTTAGGCTACTTATAGATTCAAGAGTTTGTTTTGGGAAAATGGTGGAGTCCACAAACTAAGGGCAAGATTGAGAGCTTTCAGTCCATTGGGCTATGGAGTCAAAGGATGGCTTTACTGGATTTCTATTCTAAGAACAAGATGGTATTATAGGGAAAGGTAGCTAGAGAGAGAACAATCCGTAAAATTTAAAGTAGATGGGATGAATTTGAAGGGATGAAAGAAAACTAAGAGTCTTTCACCATGTCCAAAAGAAAGAAATGAAATAACTACAAACAAAGTGTGATGACCAAATAATTATGTAAATAAACTCTGTTTTCTTTTTTTTACCATTATATGAAAAATGTAAAAGAAACAGGAATTATTACTTTTTTATCATGGTGAAAAACTTTGAGAACTCCCAACTGGAACTGAATTAATTGAATTACCTATGGTAATCTTGATAAGGGAGTTATTGTTTAATTTCTGCTGAATAGATTTTCTTTAAACACATATGTGTTAATATGTAAGAAACAGTTATCAAGAAAGGCAGAATAAACCCTAACTGTTTCTTTTCCCTATCCTAGAATAAAGATGGGAAAAAGGGAGACCCGGGCTGTTTAGGAACAGGCGGGGGGAAAAAAGAGTCAGGAAAAAGGAAGTGGTGCTTGAGTCTGGTGAGGACCAGAGAGCACAGGTGCAGAAAGTGCGCAACACTGGTTGAGGCAGTGGCCTGACAAGTGAAGCTTGGGGGGGAGATTAGTCTGTATCGACTAATCTCACGGCTGGGTGGAAAACAAGCAAATAGGAGTGATCTCCTTAACACAGAAAAATCCAGACAACCTTCGAAGAACAGGTACGCATCACTGTTGTAGTTTTAATTACAAAAGAATTAACAAATTTTCAGTAAATAACTGTGGTAATTGATGACGTAATTGTTATTATGGAATCAATTTACTGTTCAGAGGGCCGAGTTAGGTTCAATGCACAGTCTAAGTCTGAAGGGCATTGGCGGTTAGTCGGCCAGATGCCTAAAATCTTATCTTAGCATTTAGATAATTAAAAGAAGGTTCATACATTAATGAAAGAGTTATAAAGAAAATTATTCATTTAGCAATATTATCAGAGTATCGGGAAGTTTGGGTAGGCAGTTGCCGTACCTGGTCCTCCCTCAGGGATAGATTATGATTATACAATTATGGTAGTATTAAACTGAAAGGTTTCTTACTCAGCGTAGAATATATTCAATGAATAAATTTCATAAACAGCCGAAAACCTTACCAGGTTCGGGGTGAGATGAGAACGCTCCCTCAAACCCCTCGACAAGATAAACTTATCAAGAATCTTCACGACAGGTCCGCCTCATGCTTTATTATCATCATAGAAGCATTGAAATGTACAGTACTACACTAAGACTGATACATGATTAAAAACCCGACATGGGTCATCTCAGCATTAGAATAGAGTCGCCATGAAAAGAAGGACGGCATTTTATATGAAATTGAGAACAACTCATACGAAATCCTAAGACATTTCATATAAAAAAAAGTAACCAAATCGGAACTGTTTACAATAAATTCAAAAAAAGAAAACCCCTGTGGAACAATCGAAATAGCATCATTTGAACACAGTCAGAAAGACGTCGAATCAGTTGTCTAAAGGAAACTATTTCGGATTATATACAGTCCCTGTGACTAATACAAAAACACTTAACAGACGACCGCCCATAAAAATCTACAGACATCCATATATATATATTGATGCAGTAAATATACATGTATAATGAGAAGGGGATTTGTGGGCCTTCTTTCAAAATAACAATTTCTCTATTGCAAGAAAGATAGAAACAAACGGAAACCCTGAGGATAATGCCCCTCTCACAGATTAAATCTTATAAACTGTTCCAGTATGATAAAGTATGAAATGTATAACTGAGAAACTAATAAACACGCAGAGACGAGCTGCCGCGGCATGCAAAACACTGTACATAGATACAAAAGAAAATGATTGTATAAATAACCAGTCCTCATCATTAACTGTTCCAGGAAGCCGAATCGAATCCAGGGATTCGCGGCATTACCTCGGATTTTACATTAAGAAAACCCATAACGATAAATTACAAGATAAAAACCTCATCCTCAGGAAAGAGGATCTGAGGATAATAACCCATGGTTGGAAGCCGATAACAGTAACGGCCAAACCCCTCATTGACAGAGAAGTCGAAGAACAACAAACCATCCATGGAATCGCAGTCCCTGACCAGACAAAGGTAAGTATTAAAACATTCGGCGTGGGAAACTCAGTCACCTCTCTCTCTGAGGACGGAGGGCTTACCTCTGGTGATGACAGCGGGAGTAATTTCGGAATGCACAGCCTCGCTACCGCACCGGAAGACGATTCCTATCTCCATCAAACAAACAAATCGATTAGAAACCAAGTTTAGTCAAGCGTTATAACCAGAAGAAATAACAATGAAGTAAATAGTAAAAAGCTCACGTTCACCTGATACAACGATGCACGGACTGAGGACTGGTTCAGAAATTCATCGTTACCCAGATGCGATTGTAGGTTGAACGGCCGAAGCATTAGGCCAAGTTTTTCAGCGGCCGCGCGAATGTAAAACCCAGAGCAGTCTCTCGACGGAAAAGCAAATGGAAGCCCTAGCCGAGACAGGGGAATAAAACCCCAATGTAAATCAGGGAAGCGCGGGAACAAACCTCTGCCGTGGATCACCATCAACATCCCGAGGTCTGGACTAAACCCAAGAACATTCAATGCCAGAGCTACCCTCGCGAACCGTGGCAGGATCGATGGTCAGCATTCTCTGGAAAAGGCCACCTGGCGTGGATCGAGGCACACCTGGAGCGCATTCATATTTTCCGTATGACCAAATCCAAAAAATGCAGGAGCCAATTAATACCATAGTCCAACATTGCGGGTGGAAAGACGCAAGTTGTTATTCACGCAAAAAGCATAGGGTTGTAATATATATGTTTGTACCAAAGTTCATGTTACGAAACTTGGCTAAGGTTATGAAAATAATTCCATATACATAAATAAACAATTAAATTTTTTTTTTTACTACGAAATATTTATTTATATTATTGTTTATTCATATGGAGGGTTATGACATATGGTATCAGAGCCCAGTTACAAAACTGAGGCCTTTGGGCAAAAGATTTATATGAACATATATATATATATATATTTTTTTTTAGTTCCCGAAATTTCCTTATCATTGTTTTATGTGGATAAGTACAGGATGAGGAGAACCGAAAACACCACTCGACGGCCGGATAGGCCTGGACTGGAAGGTAATCCGGAGTTATGGGTTCAACTTGGGGAAGAGGCCAGAATTACAAATCAGGCTATCTTAGAAACTGTACAAGAATTAAAGAATGAAATGGCAAGATTGCGGGAAGATAATGCCAGGCTAACTATGGAGCAGGAGAGGATATTGAAAAGCTTATCTGAACGACAGAATCAAGTACCTGTTAATCCTAGTATGGAACAGCAACGAATGTCGGAGGAACAAAATCACCCTATACCCCCTGTAGGTTCGGAGGAACAAGAGGAACGTTCTGACAATGTATATGAACAGCAAACTTCGAAGAAACAAAGAATGGAACTGCAAGGGGAATTTCGCAAAATTAAACCCCCGCACTTTGACGGAGAACAGGAGGAAGCAGCTGAAGCATGGTTGATTAATATGAACAAATATTTTCAACTCTATGAGTATGATCACAATCTCAAGGCCCGATTGGCTATCTTCCAACTGCAAGGAAAGGCCACCTTATGGTGGGAGGAGGTGAAGATAGTCAAAGGAGTCACTGAACAAACCATCACATGGGATAATTTTCAAAGATATTTTAAGGAGAGATATCTAACGGAGCGGTTCTACGATGAAAAGGCAAAAGAATTCCATGATCTGCGTTTGGGACAGCAGACAATGGATGAGTTCATCACTCGTTTTACTTCCCTACTTCGATATGTCCCATATATAAGGGAGGAAAAGGCAAAAGTGCAACGATTTGTAAGTAGTTTACCACCCTACATGCGAGAAAGAATTGAATTTGACAATCCCAAATCAATGGATGAAGTGATTCGAAAGGCCAGAATTTGTTACCAGCAAAGCAGACAAAAGGGAGAAGTAGTTGGCAAGAAATGGAATGATAGGAAGGGCTTTAAGCCAATGGGAAACAACAAAGGGAATCGCAATAGTGGAGGTAAAGGGAACAGCAAAAGTCCCCACAACAGAATTCCAGACCGAACTACATCCAAATTTAGGCCTAACACTGAGGCTAAAAGCAATGGACAGCAGATACGCTTGGACAGTGAAGGGGTCACTAGACCTCCGGTGCAATGCTGGGGCTGTGGGGGACCCCACTACATCAAGAACTGTCCACAACGAAAAGGGACGGAACAGCTATCTCAGATTCAAGAAGCCTCAACAGTCGGTGAAGTGGGACGCAGTATACCAAGGATTAATGCAGCATTAGAGGACCGCCAGGCGGAATACCAGCCCACGATGGTCGAATTTGAAGGTAATATCTCAAACCTTACTGTATCTATTTTAATTGACCCTGGTGCTACACTCAGTTATGTAAGCCCAAAGGTAGTAGAATGTTGTAAATTACAATCCACTAGATTCAAGAATCCATGGCTGGTGCAATTAGCCACGGGGGCCAAAAGACGAGTGGGAGCTAAAATAAAGGACTGTCCCTTTACCATAGCCGAACAGCCAGTAATGGCAGATTTAAATGTGCTTCCCCTTGGTTCCTATGATATTCTCATAGGAATGGATTGGCTGGAAAAGCACTGGTCGCTAGTGGACTGTAAGACCAAGATTATTTATTTTAAAGACTCCCTGGGAAATAAAAAAGAGATGCAAGGGATTAAAAGACCGACACAAGTGCGACCAATAACAGCCAATCAACTTGCAAAATGTATTCGAAAAGGATGCCAAATCTATGCTGTTCAGGTGGGTTATGCGGATTCTAAAGATAAAACAGCCATCCTAAATAACATTCCTGTAATTCAGGAATTCACAGATGTATTTCCAGAAGAAATCCCTGGGCTGCCCCCAAAAAGGAACATAGATTTCACTATTGAATTGGTTCCCGGTGCAGCACCAGTATCTCGGGCACCATATAGAATGAGCGTACCCGAATTGACAGAATTAAAAATGCAACTACAAGAATTGTTGGACAAGAACTACATACGTCCTAGTGTGTCTCCATGGGGAGCCCCAGTGCTGTTTGTAAAGAAGAAGGATGGAACCTTCCGGATGTGCATCGATTACCGTCAATTAAATAAATTAACCATTAAGAATAAGTATCCTTTACCGCGGATTGACGAATTAGTTGATCAAGTGAAGGGTGCGACGGTATTTTCAAAAATCGACCTGCGATCTGGTTATCATCAGATCCGAATTAAGGAGGAGGACATCGCAAAAACAGCTTTCAGAACCAGATACGGCCACTATGAATTCGTGGTATTGCCTTTCGGCCTTACCAATGCTCCTGCAACTTTCATGTGTTTAATGAACAACATTTTTCATCAATATTTGGATAGATTTGTACTGATATTTATTGATGATATACTGGTATATTCTCGCACAGTGGAGGAGCATCAAGAACATCTCAGAAAGGTGCTACAGACCCTTCGGGAGCATCAACTATATGCAAAATTTAGTAAGTGTGACTTCTTCAAAGAAGAAATCCAATACTTGGGTCATGTGATTAGTAAGGAAGGGATTGCTATTGATCCAGAGAAAATAAAGGCAATAATGGACTGGCCTGTACCAAAAGATGTGGCAGATATTCGATCCTTTATGGGTCTGGCTGGTTATTATAGAAGATTTGTAGAAGGATTCTCGAAGGTTGCTTTCCCCATCACCTCATTGCAGAAAAAAGGGAAAGCATTTCAGTGGACCCCAAACTGCCAACAGAGTTTTGAGCAACTGAAGCATTTACTCACCACAGCTCCTATTTTAAGAATAGCTGATCCTGATAAAGATTACGTAGTATGTACAGATGCAAGCAAAGAAGGAGTCGGTGGAGTGTTAATGCAAGAAGGTAGGGTAGTTGCCTACGAATCTCGAAAATTGAGGGAGCATGAACAGAAATATTCTGCTTATGATTTAGAATTGACCGTTGTCATCCACGCCTTGAAAATGTGGAGACATTATCTAGTGGGCAGGAAGTTTTTACTTCTCACTGATCACCATAGTTTGACTAATTATTTCAGTCAACCCACCCTAAACGCACGACAAGCACGATGGGTGGACTTTCTAAGCGGTTTTGACTTCGAGATAAAACATTTACAAGGGAAAGAAAACCGAGTAGCGGATGCCTTAAGCCGGAAAGTGCAACAGTTGTATGAAGTCTCTGTTAGTGAGTGGAGAAGACCCATTTTGGAAATGGTTAAAGAAGCTGCAAGGCAGGATGTTAATTATCAACAGTTAAAACTGCAACTACAGCAAGTTGCTGGCTTGACAGACCAATCAGATTATAAGCTGAATGAAGATGGAATGATACATTTTAAACAAAGGCTATATGTACCTAGTCAAGACAAAATTAAAAATCTTATTATGGATGAATTCCATGTCAGTCATTATACAGGACATCCAAGATATCAGAAAATGATTACCGCCATTCGAAAGGAGTACTTTTGGCCAGGAATGAAGAAGGACATTGCTGAGTATTTAGCACGATGCTTGGAATGTCAGCAAATTAAAGCTGAGCACCAACACCCAGCAGGACTGTTACAACCTTTACCAATTCCAGAATGGAAGTGGGAAATTATTTCCATGGATTTCATCACCGGGTTACCTAAGACAAAAAAGGGCAATGATTCTATTATGGTGGTAGTGGATAAACTAAGTAAGGCTGCACATTTCATACCGGTTCAATCCACGTACAGAGCTCCACAAATTGCTCACGTTTTTATGCAAAACGTGTTTAGGCTTCATGGGTTGCCAAAAGTGATAGTTTCCGATCGCGATGTGAAATTCACATCAGCATTCTGGAGAACACTGTTCACTGATTTAGGAACTCAATTAAATTTCAGCACAGCCTACCACCCCCAGACCGATGGACAAACTGAGCGAGTTAATCAAGTGGTGGAAGACATGCTACGGGCATTCGTGATGCAGCAACCCACGTTGTGGGAAGAATATTTACACCTGGTAGAATTCTCATATAATAATGGATATCATACCTCTACACAGATGAGCCCCTTTGAGGTTATGTACGGTCGAAAATGCCGAACACCTATTAATTGGGGAGGACCCGAAGATAAACTGAATTTGGGGCCTGAGATGCTTAAAGAAATGGAAGAAATGGTGAAAAAGGTGCGTATGAATTTGAAGACTGCTCAAGACAGGCAGAAAAATTTCGCTGATCGAAAGAGAAGATTTAAGGAATATCAGGTGGGTGATCATGTATATATCAGAATTCAAACAAAAAGGAGTACCTTACAATGGAGCGGATGTGCCAAATTGGCACCCCGATATTGTGGACCCTTCCAGATCCTGGCAAGGATTGGCCCAGTGGCATATCAGCTCGCTTTGCCCAGCCACATTCGAGTCCACAACGTATTCCATGTTTCAATACTCAAGAAATATGTTTATGATCCTAGGCATGTTATTCAATGGCAAGATATCCAGGTCGAACCGGAAGGAGAGGTTCTGGTCGAACCTCTGAACATCCTCGACCGGAGAGAAGTACAGCTGCGGAAACGAGCTATTACCCAAGTTAAGGTCCAGTGGCGACACTATGGACCCGAGGAAGCTACCTGGGAGGATGAAGAACTGATGAGGAGATCTTATCCAGCACTGTTCGTGGCTGAAAGACACCGGGACGGTGTCCAATCTCAGGGGGAGGAGATGTGACGACCAAATAATTATGTAAATAAACTCTGTTTTCTTTTTTTACCATTATAGGAAAAATGTAAAAGAAACAGGAATTATTACTTTTTTATCATGGTGAAAAACTTTGAGAACTCCCAACTGGAACTGAATTAATTGAATTACCTATGGTAATCTTGATAAGGGAGTTATTGTTTAATTTCTGCTGAATGGATTTTCTTTAAACACATATGTGTTAATATGTAAGAAACAGTTATCAAGAAAGGCAGAATAAACCCTAACTGTTTCTTTTCCCTATCCTGGAATAAAGATGGGAAAAAGGGAGACCCGGGCTGTTTAGGAACAGGCGGGGGGGAAAAAGAGTCAAAAAAAAGGAAGTGGTGCTTGAGTCTGGTGAGGACCAGAGAGCACAGGCGCAGAAAGTGCGCAACACTGGTTGAGGCAGTGGCCTGACAAGTGAAGCTTGGGGAGAGATTAGTCTGTATCGACTAATCTCACGGCTGGGTGGAAAACAAGCAAATAGGAGTGATCTCCTTAACACAGAAAAATCCAGACAACCTTCGAAGAACAGGTACGCATCACTGTTGTAGTTTCAATTACAAAAGAATTAACAAATTTTCAGTAAATAACTGTGGTAATTGATGACGTAATTGTTATTATGGAGTCAATTTACTGTTCAGAGGGCCGAGTTAGGTTCAATGCACAGTCTAAGTCTGAAGGGCGTTGGCGGTTAGTCGGCCAGATGCCTAAAATCTTATCTTAGCATTTGGATAATTAAAAGAAGGTTCATACATTAATGAAAGAGTTATAAAGAAAATTATTCATTTAGCCATATTATCAGAGTATCGGGAAGTTTGGGTAGGCAGTTGCCGTACCTGGTCCTCCCTCAGGGATAGATTATGATTATACAATTATGGTAGTATTAAACTGAAAGGTTTCTTACTCAGCGTAGAATATATTCAATGAATAAATTTCATAAATAGCCGAAAACCTTACCAGGTTCGGGGTGAGATGAGAACGCTCCCTCAAACCCCTCGACAAGATAAACTTATCGAGAATCTTCACGACAGGTCCGCCTCATGTTTTATTATCATCATAGAAGCATTGAAATGTACAGTACTACACTAAGACTGATACATGATTAAAAACCGGACATGGGTCATCTCAGCATTAGAATAGAGTCGCCATGAAAAGAAGGACGGCATTTTATATGAAATTGAGAACAACTCATATGAAATCCTAAGACATTTCATATAAAAAAATAACCAAATCGGAACTGTTTACAATAAATTCAAAAAAAGAAAACCCCTGTGGAACAATCGAAATAGCATCATTTGAACACAGTCAGAAAGACGTCGAATCAGTTGTCTAAAGGAAACTATTTCGGATTATATACAGTCCCTGTGACTAATACAAAAACACTTAACAGACGACCGCCCATAAAAATCTACAGACATCCATATATATATATTGATGTAGTAAATATACATGTATAATGAGAAGGGGATTTGTGGG
>APFE031090837.1:9621-22641 GCA_000404065.3 Pinus taeda | reverse complement strand
TATGAGTGCCTTATTAATGAAAAAAATTATCAGAGATTTTCGTGAGCTATCTTGTCTGTTCTGACATAGTATAAGAGCCAAGTTTAGGCACTTTTGTCCCTCTCAAGGTAACTTTTTGGCCATCTCTGCTCATTTTTTAACCTATCAAAATATTTTCCTCTACTTTCACAGTCATGATATCACCATAATGGAAAATCTAATCACTAGTCTCATTTTTCTCTATCTATTTACCAAACCACCTATCCCTCTCCCTCATGTTACCTTCCACTTCATTGAAGTCAGGTGCTTCCAATAAAATCATGTTTTTGACTTGGCTTGGCCTAGTGAAGGATATTGAAGGCCTCTAACAGAATCCCCATTCAATACATTTCATCAAATGTGTTTACAATCCAATAATTTTGCTTTTTAGATACTTACAAGGAACAGTGGCAACTTCCTCAATAATTTTCTTACTGGCATGGAATTCAAGTGTCATAAAATATTAGTACCTCTCTATTATATGATGAGAGGCTTCCTTCACTATTTTAGTCGTAATATGACCCATTTCATATGAAACCTGCAATCTAGTGTTCTAGTTCCTATCTACTCACTATGAAGTTGCAACTGCTAGCCCACTCATAATCAACTCCCTAGCTCAACTCTTACACTTCTCTCTTCAAAATTATCTTCAATAACTCAAACTATTAAGTTTTCACTTAACAACATATCTCACAATGTGCAAACATCTCTTCCCTATGTTCCCAACTATCCCCTATTGCATGCAATCATACACATCCCAACAACAACTTCCTACAACCAATTCCAATATCCCGAGAGGGAGACACTAGTAGAGGAGCAGGAAAACTTGGTGTTTTGGGGGATAAATTGATTTATTTTTGTTTCATTTTAGGAGTCTATATTGTATACCTATATGATCATTTATCATGGTAGAACTAATCTTGAATTTAAAACTAGAACAGATATTGTTTGATGCCTCATGCTTCTAAATATGATTATAATTTAGCTAGTCAATTATATAAGGTAATTGAGATATTATTTCCACTAAATATTATGATTATTACAAATATTTTCTATATATAATCCTCAAATTGGAAAATTATTAATGAATATTCATTCCCTCATCTCCAATGTTAATATAGTGCAAAGAAGCAAAGCGAAATACAAAGAATGGTAAAGAAAAATCAGGCATACCCTCATTTTTTTATGTTTTATGGAAATGAATCTATGAAGGAGAGGGTGATGATGCACGCATCAAGCCCACATAAGATAAGGATGTATCCATTTGGGAAAACAAGGAAAACAAATCCTATGCCCTGATTGTTGTTTCTGCAAGTTAAAAGGTGAGTCATCATATAGTTTCAAGTACAAATTTGTATGGTATATTGAAGAATTTGTAAGATCTAAATGACTCACACTCAGAATTGAAGGTTGTTTACTTGATGGTGAAAATATTCAATCTTGAGTTGGAAGACGATTACCACTTGGCCCTAGCCTCTGAAATCATATCCATCATGCATGATGTAGATGCAATTGGAGTTAATATGGACATTCCTCTCACAACCTTTGTCCAGGCCTACATACTTTAATTATGTTGAATCCTTAGAATCTAGTTAACAATTCAAATCGATCACTTTTGACACCCTACTGGAAAAGTTTGTAGAATAAGAGAAATATTTCAAGAAGATGGAAACAAAAACTCATTCCCCTAAAGAAGCGGTGTGCCTTAATCAAAAAGGGAACACTTAGTCAGATGACTCTCCTAAAAGTAGTGGTTAAAGAAGAGGATGTGGAAGAAATAATTTCAGAGGGGACAAACACCATCAAGGAGAAAGATATGATATTCATTGCATTATGTGAGAAAGAGATGGAAATGATGCAACAACATGCAGAAATATTATATTTATCTATGGTGAATATTATTGGAGACTTATCTACAATGAATCTGTGTGGTGAATTAATTTTATCTGCAGTGAATATTTTAGGTGTCATGAACATTTATCTAGTCAAGTATATACTACATGGTCTACAATATTACACTTCCATTAACTCCACAACAATATACTTGTAAGAACTCTATGAAAATATATTCCACTTCTCACAGCCCAAGTACATTATTTCCTTGTACTTATTTTCTTTCTTCTTACATTTTATTTTGTTTTTTATTTTTATTTTAACTTATGGGCAATTCACCACATATTGCAAAACCTCAATCAAGCAAGTGGAGGCCTTGAATATTCACCCTAGAAAGTCTTTATTATTGTTGGAATGTAGAGGGAAGACCTAGTTTTGGAATGAATTAGCCAATAAAATTCCTCAGACACTGACCCTTTTCGCAACACTAATGATCATGTGAAGTGCCACTCGAGGCATCTTATGAGGGACTACAAGAACATAAACACTTTTGCAATGATGAAGGAGACATGGAGCCTACACTACCACTATTATATTCAACATATCATTATATTATTTATTCGTGAAAATAAATTGAGGTATAGACTTGTTCTGTGCAGTAAATCCATCCTTAAAAAAAATTCAACAAAATCATAACAAAGAAAAAAATTCACATGATGCATGAAAACACATAAATTAATCCAAAAATAAATAATTTTATTTTCACTAACAATTCTTCATTACATTCCAATAGTTGTGGCTTACAATCCAAAGAAATTTGATTTTTATAATATGAGATTGTATCTCAGGACAATACACTCTCAAGTGCTCAATCTCATCTACCCTTTATTAACTACTACTTAGGCTATTTTAATTTCTACATTTAGGCTCAAGCCAACCCAAAAAATGTCAATCTATCATAGGCAGTAAATATTACCAAGTGAAAAACCCTACAAAACAATCCTAAAGGGTTTGCCTATTTTTTGCGTGTTGACCCTTGGCCGACCTTTCTACACAGTCCTCCAAAATTTGTGCTCAAAACATTGCTCCAACAGGCCCCCAAAACTCACCTATGGCCCATCCTCAAGCCACTCTTAGTCTTTATATTAGGCTACTAAGGGCATTGCTTCCTTTGCCTATGTAATGAATGTCTCCAACCTTTATTTTACTGTAGTGACCCTTTCTTACTTCCTCTACTTGTCCTCGAATCTGATATGCTCCCTCAACTATCATGGGGGTCTTCAACTCTTTTTTTTGGTCGTATGATGCTTGTTGACCATTTGTCATCCAGTTTGAATCTTATCTATGACTTTGAATGCCTCTTCCTACAAGGACTCAAATTTTATTGATAATTGTTGCTACTCAATTCTCATGTTATTGAGTTTTTTTACTAGTTGTTATCTTTCCAGCATGGTTTCCCTATGCTCAGTGGGTAGTAAGGTTCTCAATTTGTCATGGATCTTCTAAACTTTCTTCTATGTGGTTTGGATCATTGAGTTCTTCATTATCCATAATCATTTTCCACACCTGTAGTCCTTTCTCATGTAATTTGTTGCATTATGTGCGCAATTCTCTTATTTTTTGATAGTCAATATGGTTGTCTATCTCTTTTCTCTATTCTTTTTATCTCTAGGTGGGATAGTGGGTTTTGTTTATGATTCTAACTCCACCACCTTTTCCTTGAGACCCTCAACGGACTCACCGATCTTTGTTACCTTCACTTCTATCTCTAGATATGTCTCTATTGGTGCCTCATGGAGGTTGTCACTATAACTCCTCTATTTCTTTTCTCAACTTTTCTTCTCTCTGGCCTACTTGCTTCTTCTCTATCAATAGTTTCCTTTTCTTTTCCTGTAGCATGTGTCATGTTGTTGAAAACTATTCCAACTCTATTGTGGTTGTTGTTGCATGAACTCATATCTCTTGAGTAATATTGAACTGTAATTGATGTAGATTGTCTAACTATGAGAAGATCGGGCCTACATGGATTAATTATTCTACTTGTCATTGTATCTCCTAGGTGGAAAATCCCATTTCCCTTGGTGATATCTAAGTGCATAGTTCTCTCCTAATGTCAATGGTTTTGACTATGCTGGCCTTAGTTCTATTATTTTGGGGTGCTTTATGCCTCGGTATGCTCCAACCCTCTAGGATACATTATGGATATTCTACTAGATTGTAATAATTGTCACAACTACTTCAGTTGTTCTTATATCTTGGTGACTCTCTCCAATACTTCTTCAACATTTTCCTTCACTTGGTTCTTGATTTTTTAAAAGTCGTCATCAAACAATGATTAGATTTGAGTGAACCATGGCTTAGTGGCTTTTTTCTTTTGTCATGCATGAGAGGTCCCTTATTCTACTATTTTTCATTTGCTTCCTCTCCCCAGCCTGCATAGTATCTTCTTCATGAGTGTCTCCCATGCCATTCCCCTTATTTGTTTGTTGCAAAGACTTGTGAGCTAATATTCCCTACTACTTTCTGTGTTTTATGGCTTCTCTATCTATGTTAATAGTACCTTCCATTTTGCGTGCCAATCATTAACTATATTATTGGTTCCAGTCTCCCTTTTAGCCTGTAATGACTTTGTAACCATTGTTGCACCAACTCTCTTCACCATTATATATACATGAAGTGCATGGTTGCTTTAAATCACGCAATACCATTAAATGCTTCAGCAATCTGGGGTTTCATGTGCATGACTCTTTCAATTATTTATTAGACCACTTCCTTATACACATAAAATATAACATTATTATCTTGGTGCATATTTTTATTCGTGGTATTCCATAAGGAGGCATACTAAGGTGCCAAGAATGATTTTTCTGTCATATATGGGAATTTCATCTCCTTCAGTTCCTTCCATGTGACGAGCATGATTAAGATTAGGAATCATGCATAGTGGAACTCTGCATTTTTATGGCGTGCTTCCTCAAAATCAATTAAAAAATATTAATTAAAATCATGGCCTAGTTCATCTAGACCCCAACTACACACTTTGTTATCATCACTATTAATCCTAGTGGGACCTAATCCTTACGGTATTTGTGCAGCAACTTGCATGCCATACCTGTGTCACAAATATAATTTCATCCTCATTTATACTTGGAATGTCAAATATGCACACACCCCTATGTGTCACATACTTTTCCTTGACTTCCTCTGCGAGTGCTTTTTCTCTGCTTTTATCAATGTATGGTTTTGGGTCTTCTCCTAGTGTAGGCAACCATTTAATCATAGAAATAAAGCTATTGTCTATGGACATCAATTGATCTAGCCATAGGAACCCTCCATGGACACAACTTAATGTATATTTTACACATATATTTATTCATGTGCTTCTTCCAAAATGCAATATTTCTAGAAACTTTAGGATACTTGATCGTTTCGGGCTGCACATCCACTCCTTTAGTTCCATTTTGATGACCATGTCATCTAGACTTGTGACTCTATCGAGGTATGCATCCATTGAAATCTCTGGAAATTTCTTTATATATGATCTATCTAGCTCTAGGAAAACTGATAAATAAAAGCTCTTGGATCGTATAAAAATTAGGACTAGATCGAAGAGATCATCACAAGCTTTCCAATGGTGCAAACAACAATTGAATCTGAGTTCGTATGTTAAAGTTATGTTCAGCCAAAGTTTCATTCAAACTGGGAAAAAATAAAAGTGAAATTAAACCTTTTTCCACATGGAAGGTTGTACATATGACACATGGCAGTGAAATCGGTAGGCCTGGCGGGACCCATAGAGTTGATGTGGTAGCCTAGTAAGTAAACCAAGTGGATCCACAAGAAGGTGACAAGGCAGCACAACAAGTTGTCTCATTGTAAGTAGGTGGAAGAGGTGGCATATGATATGGACCATTAAGGGCCTGCCACATGGAACCTCAAATTAGTCCCAAGTGGCCTTGGGATGGTGCAATCTCAATTTTGTCTTATTCTCATGGTTTTCGGAGTCGTTACAATGTGGACCTACATTTACCATATATTATATGATTTGAAAGCTATAATAAAACCAAAATTGAGCTTTAAAACTATATTAAAGAAAAATTGGGAGTCCATGGGTTTTGAACCTAAAACCCTCCCAGTGACAAGTAACTTAATATGACTATGCCAAACATTGTACTAACCACACACTTTTTATTATTCACCCTCACACTTTGTTATAAAATTTTATTCAAATGGTTCAAAGTGAACCGTGGAGAATGCATGAGAGAAGAGGGTGCATGCAAGCTAATGCATGCACGAATCATGAGAAGATTCTAGGAATACTCCCAAAGAATATATTAGAGCATATTCCCTATAATATTCCTAGTATATTCCATTTTGATGTGGTGAGGAATCTAAAAGATTCCTTGAGGGGCCAAAATTGAAAGTGGCAGAATGTGGTGAATTTTATACTCATTTTAATCAGAATTCTGTAAGGATCGCAATGGTGGCGTCAGTTTTTTCATTTGGGTAGTGGAATTCAAGGGTCATGGAAAAAACTTGCCTTCATCATTGATTATTGGGCACAAAGTTTGAGATAGGAATGCACCTGATAGAAGTAGGTCATGTTTACAGTCAAAAGTCTTAAGAGGATGAGACAGACCTACTCAGGTTGTGATTGTTGTGATTTGAGCAGCTGAATTTCAACTCACTCCTAGGATTGGAGGTATAATGATGTATTTTACCATGTACTTGCCTTACTTTTGATGAGATGAATGAAGCGGCCTCCCCACTATTGAAGCAAAGATCGGAGGCGTATCCCACACGAGATGAACTATGGTATCAAAATTTTGTGTGCATTGTCTTATGATCTCCTTTATGTTGCCTCTTCTTTAAGTGTTCGCATACATGGTTTTTACATGCTCTTTCATGCAGATCTACTAACATCAACCGAAGAAAATATCTTGGTTAATGTCCGTAAATTAGAGACTCCATGATCAATTTTTGTATCAAAGCAGTCTTCTTGGTTATGTGAATTATGAGTGTGAATGATAACAAAGATTGGACATGTTACAAAAGGAAGGAAAATGGAGAATGACAAAGCTTTCCATCAAGCCTTCTATAGGACGGAAAACACAGTAGATAAATTGTTTGCAGATTATGAGAAGAGATTAGCAAAGAAGGAAAAGAAGAGGAATTCTTTGGTAAATGAAGGAGAACCTCCATTTCCATATTCAAGTGAATATTCTTCTTCTTCATCTTCTTCTCATTACTCAAATGAAGAGATCAGCCAGATCCTTCAAGCAAAGAATGTTGAATTGAGGAGACTTATACAAGAAATAGAAGAGGAGAAGCAGAGACTATAGCTATAGCTACAAAACATGGAAGAGGCCTTGGAAAATTTGAAGTGCAATGAAGTCTTAGCAAAGCCATCATCACCTGCTTCATAATCGACAACTAAGGTAAATAGTGATTCTTCAGTTTCATGTTCTCATTATGATAATGATTTTGGTTTGAATCTCATGAAGAAGATGGAATATGAAGCCAAGGGCTTAGGATTTAATGGCCAAGGCATTATGAATCTCATCCAAGAGGTGGAATTTCCATGACATGAAGGATTGGGATATGTCAAAAAGGAAGAGATGAGAGAGTCTTCAAGCAACAAATCCTAGATAGTGAAAAGCACATCACACCATTCCAACAATCGTGATTGTATACCATCTCCAAAATGAGGTGAACATTTCGAAGGAAGGGTTAACGCAAAATCTCCTTGTTGGACTTGCACCAGAGACAGTCATTTAAGGAAGGCTATGTTGAATAGGGAGGAGTCACGACATAAGGATCCATCTCCACATCAGGGGAGAAATAAGCTCAGGAAAGTATGGAGGAAGAAGAACCATTGTAGCCATTTCCACGAGAAAAGATGCAAAAGAGATACCTATTGGGATCTCCATCCAGAGTTGGAAGCCTTTTTAGGTAGTTAGGAATAGCTACCATTGTAAATCACATGTTGTGAAATGTTTGTAAAAGTGATGAATGTATAACATCACTTGTATATGCCACATAGTGATAGTTTTTCCTTTTAGATGGATAGCATGGGGTATGGTTTATTATGTAAACTTGACCATGAGTATGTTATAAGATCTTCACAAGTATGGTCTTGTTTGGAATCTTGCAATTTGAACATGTATTTTCAGCTACATATTTGCATATGGATATAGGTGTGAGTTTGTTAGACACTTCAAATTCTGAAGTACAAAGGTGAAGGGGAAAAAAGTGTGGCTTTTCAGAGACATTTTTTATGCAAATCAGATTGCAATATTATTTATAATTTTGGAGGAAAAAAAGACTTTTAATGGGGAGGAATGATCTAGGTGGCTCTAGGAAACCTAAAAAATAAAATTCCTTGGATCACAAAAAAAACCATGACTAGATTGAAGAGCTCATTTCAAGCTTTCCAACAGCATAAACGTTAACTCATTCAGAGTTTGTATGCGAAAGTTATGCCTAGTCAAAGCTTCAATCAAACTGGGCAAAAGTTAAAGGCAAAGTCAACCTTTTTCCACATGGCATGTTGTACATATGACACATGGCAGAAAAGTCAACAAGCCTAGTGCGACCCATAGAGATAATGTGGTATCCCAGTTAGCAAACCAAGTCGAACCAGAAGCAAGTGATGTGGCAGCACCACAAGTCGACACATGGAAAGTAGGTGGTGGAGGTGGGATATGATATGGAACAATGAGAGCATGCTATGTGAGGCTTAATCACATGTTGCCAAATGACACCTCAAATTAGGCCCAAGTGGTCTTGGAGGCTGCAACCTCCATTTTTGTCTTATTCCCATAGTTTGGGGAGTTGTTACAATGTAGACATACATTTACCATATATTATATGGTTTGAAAACTATATTAAAACCAAACTTGGGCTTTAAAACTATAATAACGAGAAATTGGGAGTCCATGGCTTTTGAACCCAAAACATCTCAAACAACTAGTAACTTAATATGATTATGCCAACCATTGTACCAACCACACACTTTTTCTTATTCACCCTCACACTTTATTATAAAATGTTATTCAAACGATTCAAAGGGAATCATGGAAAATGCATGAGAGAGGAGAGCGCATGCAAGTTGATGCATGCACAAATCACGAGACGATTTTAGGAATAATTCCAAACCATATATTAGGGAATGTCCCCTATAATAATCCTAGTAATTCCATTTTCATGTTTTTGGGAATCTAAAAGATTCCCCAAGGGGCTAGAATTGCAGATGGCAGAATGTGGCCAAGTTTATACGCATTTTAATTATAATTTCACAAGGATCACAATGGTGCAATTAGTTTGTTCATATGGCAGCATATTTCAAGGTTCATGGAAAAACTTGCCTTCATCATTGGTTCTTGGGAACAAAGTTCGAGATACCAATGCACCCGTCAGAGGTAGGTCATGCTTACAATCAAAAGTTTCAGGAGGATGAGATAGACTTGCTGGTGTTGTGATTGTTGTTATTTGAGTAGCTAAATTTCAAGTCACTCACAGGATTGGAGGTATAACGATGTATTTTTCCATGTACTTGCATTTCTTTTAATGAGATGAATGAAGCGACCTCCCCACTATTGAATCAGGGCCCAAAGATGTTGTCCACACTGGACCAACTCCGTTATCAAAATTTTGCATGCATTGTATTATGATCTCATTTATGTTAACTCCTCTTTAAGTGTTTTCGTAGATGGTTTTTACATGCTCTTTCATGCAATTATATTAACATCAATCGAAGAAAATATATTGGTTAATGTCGATAAATAAGAGATTCCCAGATCAATATTGATGATATCATGGTCATAATAATCTATGTTCTCTATTATGTTGATCATGTACCCCTCTGTGATCATTTATGACTAGTGAATGTGATTTAATTATTGATTATGGTTGTTAGACTTCGTAAAGGTTGATTTTAGATATGTTGTCTTGATCTTTGGAACATGCGATCGACATGTGTGAGTAGTTGCAGGGAAACATGCTTGGTATTAGCGTGAGAAGGTAATAGTTGATGTGTGTATATAACTAACAGTTGGGTGATATGACAGTACATAGTAAGACTCGATTGCAATAAGGTAAAAACATAAAATAAAGGAATTGGGTGAGAATTCCTTTGGCTATGTTTGGACATTCCAAATGAATGTGTGCATGTATACAGGAGGTCTTATTAACCTTGATTTTGTCTGACATTATGTGGATATATTCTATATTCATGTACATGTATTTGATAGGTATATTAGCTATTTTCTAGTTATAGTTGGATTCGTCAAGAGAATTGGAGTCCCTTGAGACATGGCACAAATGCGTCTAGCTATAAGGAAATGTGCTTGGCACAACAATGTAAGGTAACCGGTATATTGTTATATTTTTTTATACACCGACAGTTATGTGTTTATGGCAGTATGATACAGGGAATTGCATGGCAAGGAGACTGCCATGAAATATTGAAGAAGGCTTGGGTTAAGCTTTCCTTTGGAAGCACTGGGAGCCCATGGGGATTGATTCATGGTGTTTATTTCTAGTTTTATGCTTTCAGTCTTTTGTGATTTGTTTGTTCTTGATTTACAGTTTTTTGTATGATTGGAGCATGGCCATGACACTTTGTTTGTGGTGTTGTATTGCTATTGGTCTTTTGTGGTTTTATTCTTATTTGTTTCATGTTCTTTCCTTTTATGTTTTGTGGGTCTTGGGATTCGGTTGGGGAAGGAGGAAGTTAATGGAACCTGGGGAGAGATAAATGAAACCCAACAGGAAATGTAAGACCCAGATGAATTCGGCAAACATAAGGGAAGTTGAGGCAAGAGTATGACAATCGGTTGGATTGGTTGGGTCAATTAGGGTAAATGGAAGGTGGCAGAACAATCATGAGAAAGGTAGTAGGAAAGGTAAAGTAAATGGATTTGAGGCATCAAATACCTTGGCCATGTTGGGAACTGTTATTCTTGATGTTGTGTGTGTGATGCATGCATAAAGGGGCTCTCTTAACCTAGACCTTATGATATCTAGTAATTATGTTGTGATAATGATTATGCTAATGTTTATATGTGCGTACATGTATGTAGGTATGTGTTTGTCTAACAAGATCATGATTGTTTTATGCTAATGTTTATGTTTGTCTGTGTGTGTGTGTGTGAAAGGGTTGTTAGGGATCATTCTTGTGGAGGCATGATTTCTTATGCAGGTGAAGGGCATGAAATAGGTTCCTGGTCTTATGGGGATCAAGTGGGAAGAGTAGGCTCGACAAATTTAGTAGGTCAATATCATGTGGTTATGAGTTGATATTATGTGATTATATTATGCCTATGTTTATGTTATGGATAGGTAATGTTGAGGGATATATTAACAGAATGAAACCAATGTGATCCGCAACATGCTAGGATAAGCATGGATAGCAGAGAGGCGTTGGAAGTAAGGTTGCTTGGTAGAAACAGTGTGGTTTTGGATGTGCAGTGTTATTTTTGTGTATATGTTGTGCATATTGTATATTCAGTGATTATACCTATGGTGTTGAGTGCCTGTTGTATATATGGTGTTGTGTGCATATTTCATATGTAGTGTTGGGTATAGATGGTGATATGTACATGTTGGATATGTGGTGTTGTGTACATGTTGTAATGTGTGAATAATGGATATGTGGTGTTGTGTGTATATGGTGTTGTGTGCATGTTGGATATGTGGTGTTCTGTACATATGGTGCTATGTCCATGTTGTATATGACAGCGCTTGACCATCTTATATACATCAGCGAACAATGTCGGCCAATAGTACCCCGCTCTCAGAATTTTATTTGCTGTTGATTTCCAAAAAAGGTGACCACCACAGCCTCCTTGGTGGCAGCCCTCCATGACCTTTTTTGCTTCCTTTTCCACCAAACAATTTAACAGAACACCACCGGGATATTTCCAATACAGTGCAGCATTTAGAATGCAAAACTTGGCAGCCTTCAACTTGAGTGTTCTTGCTTTGTTTCTAGTCATGCCGGGCTGTGGTGACAAATTTTTAAGCACATATATGATATCTAAATACCATGGAGAAAGAGAAAACATTTTAGATACCTGAATTGACGATCCTTCCTCATTCTCATCAGACATAGCAGCAATCAGATTTATGTCCAAGGCATGCAAGTTTGATTCGGCCATTAACTTCGCCAATCCCTGTCCTTTAACCAGCTTTGTGGGCTTTATTTCCACATCATATTCCAGCAAGGCTGCAATCCATTTGCCTCGTCTTCCTTCACAGATCCGTCTACACTAAAACATCTTTGACAGTAGCATTAGGAAACATAGGCCAAAATATGAGAATGGTGGAAATATATACCGCTGAAATCTTTCAACCGCTTTCACAAGTGCAAAGGGCTTTGCTTCTCAATGATGTTGTATTTAGGTATTGCATTTCTAATAAGCTCTGCTGAAGAATGCAATGGGTCTTTATGATCAATACTCTTTTCTGCAATAACACCGCTGCCATAGTATGCTCCGAAGCAAATGAAAACAATATGAAATCCTGAGTGTAGTCCGGGCTGACTAGAACTGGAGTTGAGGAAAGAGCCAATTTGACCAAATTGAAAGATTTTACAGCCTCCTCTGTCCATTTCACTTGGTTGTCCTTCTTAAGCATGTTTGTCATCTCTCTTAGGTGTTCAGCAAGATTAGGTACAAAGCGGCGTAGAAAATTCATTTTACCATTGAAATATTGTATCTCTTTCTTATTCCGTGGTAGATCGATTTGCTGAATTTCTTGCACATGTGCTAGGTCAATACGAATGCCATCTTTTGAGATAATGTGCCCGAGTAGTTTGCCTTCCTCCAGGGCGAACAAGCTCTTTTTTGGATTCAGCGACAAGCCATATTTTCTGCACTTTTGAAAGACAATTTTTAGATGGTACATGTGCTCTTCATCAGATTTGGAAAACATCGTCAAATCATCTAGGTACACAACCAAAAAGACATCCTTCTCATTTGAAAAAGCCAAGTCCATTGCACGCTGAAATGTGGCACCTGTTTTCTTCAAACCGAAAGGCATTTTAGCGTAATTAAAGGTTCCCCATGGAGTGGTGAACGTTGTCTTGTCTCGGTCATCTTCATGGACAGAAACTTGGTTATATCTGGAATAACCATCAAGTAGTGACATATGAGATGCTCCCACTAC
>APFE031090824.1:0-10081 GCA_000404065.3 Pinus taeda | reverse complement strand
AATATCCCTCCCCTTGGCATTATAGCCATATGGTCTGTTTAAAAGGAATCAAAATGACACCTGGTCACTTTGATGAACCTCCATTTCATCTCTCTCCCTATTCCAAGTCATTTCACTCCTTAAACCTTCATCTACAAAGAAAGACCCTATAAAAACCCCTTCCTACCCATAACCCCTTTTGAAATTTTGAAAAAACCCAAGAAATCCAGAAAAACCCATAAAAACCCGCTATTCTAAGGTTGCCTGCCCGAAGTATTTTAACGCGTATTTTAATCAGCCGGCGGGTCCCTCCCCAACCTGCACGACCCGTCGGAGGACCCGCCAGCCGTCCGATCTCCGCCGCCCAGATCTTACGGTGGGCGGTCAATTTCGATCCCCGACCTGCCGACCTTTAGCATCCGGGGAAAGTGGTTTTCCGCCCCGTACAGGGATGCGTGGCAGGCGGTGGGGTTGTTCCGAGCCCCCCTCCCCGATACCGCCTTTTCGCAAAGGTGGTGTGGGGAACCCGCTTACTTCCATCCCCGTTACCACCCTCCCCCCTACGTCATGTGCACGTCATCCTGACGTCACCTCACCTGTGCCCGCCCCCGCGTCCCATGGCCCTCCACGCAACCTTGCCACCGCATCTACCTGCCACCGTGTCCTGCCACCCTGGCTCACACCTCAGCGCCACGTCACTTCCGTACCCGAGCCCCACCATGACGTCATGCTCACGTCATCAGCGGAAAAGCGCCAAATACACACTTTTTCCAAATTTAACGTTATAAACGACCAAATGAGCCGTTTTCAGTCATTTTCACGCGCAAATGAAGGAGCCGTTGTCGACCAGCTGCCGCGAAATTTGTCCTCCAGCCATCAAATTCAACATTTCAACCGCTACAAGTCCAGAATTCGTCGGCATTAAGCCTCCACAGCCCGGCCCGCAAGCTTCCAAGCCAGTTTTTCCAGGTATTTCCCCAGTTTTCCCACTTTTCCCATGCATTCCAATTCTCTGTAAAAATTCACCATTAAAAGACTGGTTAAACACCTGAATTTAGCTCTGCCTATTACCTGAAGTAAGCCCAAGCAACCTGCACCACCCCTGAACCATAATTTGACATTGGAGTGCTCATTCACGGGCTGAAACCGCAAAATTGCCCCCGAGGTGCTCGTTATTGTTCCCTTTTGCCAAGTACAGGCCACCTGCATTCTTACCAGAGAAACATCACTATCTCTGCAAACTTGCCATTAGCAATTCACATCCCTGTGAAATTTGCAGCAAACTACAAAAGCCAACTTGTATTTCCCACTGAAAGAAGGACAACAGACTGTGTTTACAGTTGACCTGCTGCTAAAAGTCTTTAAGGACTTTTCAAACCATTACCTCTACCTGTACAGATTTAGATTGTATCATGGCAGCTTCTGCATCCTCATCCCTCAGTACAACTTCTGCATCCTCATCCCTTTGTGTGGCCCCACTAAATCAAACAAATAAGGAGCTGGAGGCCTTGCCATTTGTTGACAAGGATTGTCTCATTGGAGATTTTGAGGGGAACAGGGACTTCTTGCAGACCTTCAGTCAACTGAGAGAAGACTATAAGGATGGGCATGGCACACATGGGATTTGGGAGTCAAACCTGCCCTATTACTGTCTCCCAGCTGTGAATGTTTTCCCTGAAATCATTCACCTATGTGCTGAACAGTATGATGTGCAGCATAGAGCTGTCAATACTCCATCAGGGAGGATCCTCTTCTACATAAATGCTGAGTCCATCAACAAAATGCTACAGTTTGAACAGACAGAGTTGCTTATCCCATTCTCCATGAGTTATTTCCTGGAAACTGGTGACAAGATGACCAGTGAAGAGCTGCAAAAGGTCACCAGGAACTTCATGAGACCTGAGTGCCAGCCTACGGGGCCAACTCCTTATCTGAATGAACATTTCAATGATGTAGGCAGGCTGTTACTAGACATGATAGCCTATGTGTTGGGATACCAAAACAGTGAGCATGTGGATAAAGCCATGCTAGTATTGTTGTCTGTTTACAGCCCACACCAACCCCCCGCCCGAAAGTATAACTTTGCTAAGTTCATAGCCAATAGAATTCATGATCAGTTGATCAAATTGGATAGACAGGGGGTCTTCAGATACTCAGCTTACATCTACCATCTGTTCATGTTTCATCATTCTGAAGCCTTCCCATGCTACATCAGAAGGCTGGATCAGAGAGGGGAGAGAAGATCTGTCATCTTCTGGACCTCAGTTTATCACAAAGTCACAAATTCACCCTATACCTACTGTGAATTTGTTGATCAGTTTGTATACCCAATCTCTTGCATGCTAATGAAGTCCCCTCCTCCCAGGATATCTAATGAGATAAAGAAAGCTCTGCAGCTTTATAAGAATAATAAAATAGGTGACTGGTACCTATATGAACACCATACTGTATTCAGGGTCTATGGATGTGAGCTCTGTCCATACAGGCTCCTCAAATATGTACCTATGAGGTTGTTTGCCTTGGAGTATTACAAGCAATTAATTCAGTCAGACCTCACCCACTTCCACAGCTCCAAGAAAAAGGCCCACCTTAATTTCAAAAATGAGTTGGGCCCCTTCATCATGAATAAGAAGGAAGGATGGGAAGCTGCAGACTTGATCCTCAAGGACAAATACAAGCTGTCCTATAGTTTCCGATGGGTCCATTATGACCCTCAAGGTTTCATCACTGCTAGGAGAACTAAGTATAGGCTCCTAGGTATTAAGCATTGCCACTACCCACACATAGAAAAATATGCCAACTTACAAGAATGGCAGCTGGACACTCTAGTTGAGAGCTTAACTGAAGAAGTAAGAGTGCTTAAAAATATGAAAGAGCTTGAGAAGAAAATTGACCTGGATTATGTGCAGCAGGTACCTTTCAGACTGCCTTACTCAGTAGGAGAAGGGACCTCGGTTACAAGGACTGCACAACAGGCACCTTCTACAACAACAACAACAATAGATAAAGGCAAAAGCATAATGGGTGCAGAGGATGAAACAAGAAAGGAACAGTCAGCCCCTCAAACAGAGCAGCTGACAGAGCAGTTGAAAGAGCAGCTAACAGAGCAGCTGAAAGAGCAGCAGACAGAGCAGCAGACAGAGCAGCTGAAAGAGCAGATGAAAGAGAAACAAGCAGGGAAGCAACAAGGACAAACTGTTCTGCCACAGACTAGGCTGCCAGAAACCCCCATAATGCAAACGCCACCACCTCAAACTCAGCCATTAACTGCCCCAGTTTTGCAGACTCCAGCACATGAAGAAAGGGGAATAAAAAGAGAAAGAGAAGAGTCCACTCCTCTCAGTGGATCCTCCCACCAGCCAGAAGCCAAAAGGCAAAGGGCAGACTCCCCAGAGGTGGAAGACATTACTGAAGATGTCTTGAACAGTACGCCAAAGGACAGGGAGGGAAACCAACACACAGGGACAAGCTCCTTTCAACAGGAGCAAACTTTACAGATTAGCTTGGAGGTGTCCTCTCCATCACAACAAAGCAAGAAGCCCAAGAGCACCAAGGCTTCTTTTAAGCAAATAAAGGCTCAGAATGAGCTATTGAGGGCTGAAGTATATAAATAGTTCATTGATGCTACACCAGCCCTGCAAGAGAGACTGGTGTCTGTTTATGACATCCAAGACGAAAAAATGATATTAAGTCATTTTAAGTCCAAAGGACCACAACCTAAGACAGCTGCAGATTTTATAAGGACAACGGTGGAGGTCCTAGCTAAAGACATACATCCCATGGACCAGATTGAACTCCACAAGCAGATTGGGGAAATGGTCTATGCCACCTTGATAGAAAAGGCCACATTGGCCCATGAGCTGAAAGATTCCTTAAAAAACACCAACACTCAGCTAGATATTGAGAGGATGTCCTCTAAGGCCAAGGACAATAGAATAAAGTCTCTTGAGGAGATCATTGTTGATCTGGGCATGATCCTAGTGATCCAACAGGTGTAAAAGCCCTCATAAAGAAGAAGGATGATGATCTCAATGCATTGAGGAAGAGATTGAAGCTACTGCCCGCTGAGCACCCTCAAACAGCTGAGCTTCAAAAGCAAAAACAGGTTGAGGACCAGCTAGACCTCTTATTGCAGCAGGATCAGAGGATCCGTGAATTGGAGAAAGAGCTGGAAGCAACAATACAAGACAAACAGGGAGAATCTACTTCCCAAGCTCCTCCAACTACTTCTACAACAGCAGTAACATCAGGGGCAGCAGTGGCCCCCACAACAGAAGCAGCAGGCACATCAGCAGCCCAAGAGGCCAATCCAAGTGTAGAGGAATTGACCAAGGCTGTCAAAGAGATGGAACTCCAGGCCAATGAAATAAAGAAAGCCAAGGAGAAATTGGTAGAGCTGGAGTCCAAATGTGACAAATCTAAGATAACTGTGGCAGAGCAGGGCAGAGAAATAAAGGCCCTCAAGGACAAGATAAAGGCCTTAGAAAAAGAATTAAATCTGGAAACAACCATGGCCGAAATAAAGAGGATCTTATGGGCCAAAATAAGCAAATCCATCACCCAACGATGGAAATCAATAAAAACGATACATCAGCAGATGGAATTGCTGGGCCAAGCACATATAGAAATCAATAAGGCCAAAGCAGTGCTGGGAAACCGACCAAAACAGGCCAACAGAATAGTAGACTTCCTAAACAGGCAGGAGCAGGAGGAACTGGCAACCATGGGTATCCCCAACAGAACATAAGCTGTTCTCCTTGCCAAGAAAGTGCTCACTCTCAGGAGTTATGTACAGGCAGTGGAGAGGAAGTGCTATGAGATCACAGCAGATGTGGAGCAATTCAGGGTCAAATTGGCAAAACTGCAAGCAAAAGGCCTGCCCAGCCTCCTAACTGGTGCAGGAAAATTAGTCTCCCAGGATTAGTTTTCCAACAGAATGGCAACATATATTGAGAATCAAATTACTGCATCTAGCAGTGCATCTGAACAGACAGGGCCCCCCTCAGGACAGAGTTTATATGATAAACTGGGAGGCCTATTCTTTATTGAAAATGAAGTGAACCACCTTTTTGAGACTCCTCCTAATTTTTATAGGTATACAAAGGCCGATGAAACCTTAATAAAGATTAGGAGGCATCAGATGCCTAAGGAAGACTGGTGGCAAGCAATGCTTCAAATTCTACCACGGTAGCTCCAGCTGTTCGGTCACTGCCAGCTCCAGGTCAATAGAAGACAAACAGAAGGATAAAGTGTGCATTAAAAGCAGTTGAATGCTGACTCAGCATGTAAACTATGACGGCTAGCCAAAAGATAAAGAAATGCGCAAATTTTGGCGGTGTACCCTTAGCCAACTCCAAGAGCCACCAAGTCAGCAGTCTCTGACCATTTTCTGACAGCTAAGGGACTAAAAGTAATTACAACATTCACTCTCTCAGCGGCTGCACTCTAGCAGTTGGTTGAGCATTTATGGAATATTTACTCTCCATTCAGATATTTTCTTATGTAAATTTTGTATATATACTCCCCTTAGTAACGCATAAGGGGTTGGGAATTTTTACTCTGAGGAATGTATACTCTATACTTTCAGAAGAGTTTAATACAAAGAGCAATTTCAGCTCAGTGATTTCTTGGAACTCTGGTGTCTTGTTGATGATCTAAGTGCTGTTGCAGAATTCCTGTGTTGTTTGGTGGAATGATATGTTTTTCTTAAACTCTGTTCTGTTTCCCTATGTTATTTCATTTTCATGTTTCCTTCATATCTAGCAATAAAGAAAAAGAATAGTTCAGGACATGTTTCGCACCCTGTGCTCAATCTTATATTGCTGTAAATGTTTTCTTCAGGATTAAAATAAACATGAATTCTTAAATGCTCATGTTATACTTAGTTCCATGTTGTGAATGTTATCTAGAAATTCTTAAATGCTTCCAGGTAACAATTGCTTTCTTTTCATATCAGTTTATAGAAAGACTCTTAATTGCCTTTCTTATACTGAACATATCATATCCAAACTCAATTTCAAAGCATTATTCCTCGGACAATTATCTTGCTCTGCATCTTTCATTACAAGTATCAACACAGCACACCAAACCAAAGGACCTTTGACTCCATTGCCCAATGTCATGCGAGATTCTGGTAAGAGCATACACGTTTTGACTAAACCTTTCCAACCAAACAATTAAACCAAAGTTAAGCTTCACAGCTAGCCTAAAACACCATCAGAACAGAGACAAATCATAAAGAGAGAGCCCTCTCTGATTTCAGCTTGGCTAGAAGCTGCAATCCAAAGATTGGTTAGTGGTTACCCCGGCCGTATTCCCTAAGAGTCAAAGGGAACAACCTGGGTGTTAACATAAATGGCGACTCCGCTGGGGACCTTCAGGATCTAAAGGTGACTCTATATCTACCAGGGATTGCACTCAAAATCTGAACATCAGTCAAGAAACCTTCAAACTGCTCCCATACAAACATCTGCAGCCTTAAGGTAGAGCTGACTCAGATATCCTTTATACTCAATACAGATATATAGAGTCTTTCAACCTCCTGTCCAGTCCTTGCTATAACAAATCTTTCAAAAAACTTAAAAAGGAATCGCTCAGAAGCTGGCTCCCAAGAAGAATCTTCGGTACACTAGGGCTAATCCTGACCCCAACCCTCCTACTGTCTTCGAAAATCCTAATACAATCCCCAAACTAATTAGGAATCAGCAAAAACAAGATAACCTTGCTGACCGTAGTCCAGAGACAGTTCACCCTAACCCCATCTCCACTCCAATCAAAGTCCTATTCCGTTCTACCCCTAATTCCCCTAGCTCTCCATCAACATCTCAAAGCCCTCCACCCACATCTTCTTCCCCTATACACATTCCCTTGGCCAGCACTCTAAATCCCTCTATACCTGTTACCCCTGTGGTACCCACTGTTCCTTTTATCCCAGTTGCCCTTATCAACCCCCAAAATCTTGTGAATATGGCTATGAGGTATGCACCTCTGCAACTACCTACCAATCCGGTGGCCTTACCTCAAGATTACCAGGCCAAAATCTCATATTTTGACTCCACTGGCCCTTATTCAGCTATACAGCATGCTAAAAGAATGCAAGATCACTTTGAAAATTATGAGATTGATGATGACACTGTGAGGATGAGAATATTTTTCCAAAGCTTAACAGGGGATGTGCGAACTTGGTTCAGATCACTTCCTGCAAACACCATCAACACCCCTGATGAGCTTTATCAATCCTTCACAAACAGATGGGAGAAAAAGAAGGATCCTCTACATATCCTTGGTGAATATGACATCATTAAAAGAGGTCCTCAAGAGACAGTTTTGGAATACTGTGCTAGGTTTAATAATGTATATAATGCAATACCTCAAAACCTGAGGCCTCCCCCTGACTTAGCCTTATATAAATTTCCAGATGGATTTGACCCATACATGGCTTACCAATTAAAAGAAAGAGCCCCTCAAACCCTTGAAGAAGCTCAGAAGGTTGTTGTAACAGTTGAGGCAAACTTGATTGCAAAGAGGAATAGGGCTAGATTAGAAAAGAGAGTTGTCTTTAAGGAAGAACCCTCAGCCTTGGACCAAAAATTAGATGCAATAATTTCTGGTATGAAGAGGTTGGGCGACAGGGTAGAGTCTGTGGAAAGAAAGTCTTCATGGGAGACACTACCAAATAACTCTAACAGAAATCCAAACTTTAGGAGGAACCAAAATCCTAGTGGGGGCAAAGCCAACAATGATCCAGAAATCAGGCCTCCATTTCAAGAGAACTATGCTGAAACTTCTACATCAGCTGAGCTCAATGAAGACCCTGAGATTAATTTGATTGGTCTAGATGGTGAAATCCAAGTTTTCTTAACCCAAGAAGATCATGAGAGTGATGAAACCAAACTGTTCCAAACTAAATCAGGTGAATCCTTTGATTTTAAACAAGGCTATGACACTGCTATTTATGAAGTCCATAAACAATACAAGCTAAGGAGCAGAACAGTGAATGTAGGCCAGCCTGAAAAGATAAGGGATAATCAGCAGCGTAAAAGAGTCATAGTCACAGAGCCTAACGACAAAACAAATTTACCTACAAAACAAGTGGTCATTGAAGAGGTCACTGAACCACGGTCCTTGAAAGATCAACCTATGGCCACTTCACCTTCTCAACCTGATTCAAGTATTACTCCCCAAGAGATGAGTAACACAGATAAGCCCCAAAGTCGAGATAAAAATCAAGAAAAAGACCTAATGGACAAAGAAAAGACTGCTATCCATAACCCTAAAACCAAATCTGAAAGGCCCTTTGATCTAGGAACTGAAATTGGCAAGCTTAAGGTAGCAATTCCTCTCTCAGAACTAGCCAAGCATGATATCTATAAACTACAGATCAAGAAGTCCCTTCTATTCACCAGCAACAAGGATGATGTCAATTTGCTTGATGATACCCCAGAACTTCTGTTTGGGCCAGAAGTGGATGGAAAAACAGTAGTCAAAGGGGTATTACCTTTTTATGTCAGCTTACATATTCATGATAAAATATTGGGGCAAAAACACGCACAATTCCACAAAATTGGTTTTTTTGATTCAGGGTGCCTCTCATAACCTCATGGCGCTAATTTAGCAGTCATCGCGAAACGACTGAATCTAGACATAACAAGGCCATACAAGGACCTGTTCTCCTTTGACTCCAGCCAAGTCAAGTGTTTAGGTCTCATAAACGACTTATGTGTGTCCCTGGTTCAATACCCAAACAAGACAATTCTAATGGACGTGGTAGTTGCTGATATCCCACCTAAGTATGGGATGCTGTTATCAAGATCATGGGGAGCTAAACTCCAAGGTTCCCTACAATTGGACATGTCATATGCCACTATCTCTGTCTTTGGGCAACCAAAAAGACTGTACAGAGAAACCCTCATGAAATACATGGTCAGCAGTGAAGAAAAGCCTCAAAACTTTCCAATATATGTTGTCCATTCAGACATAGACTCATACATTCTCTTTAATAGCAGCACAATCCTCTCAAAGAACAACGTTGAAACTGAGATACTCATACAAGAGGAAGACTCTGATGAAAAAATTACCACTCACAAAATAATAGTAAATCAAATACTAGACACTGCTGATAATCTAAACATCAAACATACTAAAGCAAGTGATGAAACTATCCTGGAAGACAAGCCAGAAGAAAAACCAAGATTTCTACTTAAGGTACCAGGCCATGAACAGATCATTAAAACCCCTTCCCAACATGACATTCTATGGTTCCTTGAATTTGATGGCTCAGTCAACAAGTTAGGGGCAGGAGCAGGAGTGTGGGTGCATAACAAACAAAACAACCATGCAGAAGGCAGAGCCTATAGACTAAACTTCAAATGCACCAATAACATGGCTGAATATGAGGCTCTCCTATTAGGCCTCAAGTTGGCACAATCCCTACAAACCATAAGAATATCAATCCTAGGGGATTCAGACTTAGTTATCCAACAGGTGAAAGGCAATTTTGTTACCAATGATAAAAGACTCAGATCTTACAGGTCTGCTGCCACTGAGCTACTAGAGTCTTATACTGAGTTCCAAATTACTAAAGCTCCTAGGGCTCAGAACCTTCATGCTCATAGTCTAGCCACGTTTGCAAGTACCTGCAAGCTCCCTTTTGAGCCTCATCACTGTTTTACAACTGAAGTAAAACACAGACCATCTGTCCCAAACAATGTAAAGGACTGGCAGGTGTTTGATAATGACACACAAATAAACAATTTTCTGACTTTACAAGAAGAGTTTTTAGTTCTAAACATAGACACTGAGACAGCAAGTCAATCGCAAAAACTGAAGACAGAAAATCAACCACAAATACATGGCAAACACACCAATCAAACAATATCACCCAGAACAGAAAAACAACTGCTAAACCCAACCATTTTCAACATGGATAACATTCAGCAAATTCAAGCAATCAATTGTGAAGAAGTGGCCAAGACTGAGACTGAAATCATAGAGTTGAAAGACAATTTTTTACCCAAAGGCCTGACTCCACTAGAGGACATTTTTGACTCAAATGATATTCCCAGAAAACCAAAAATGCAGCCAATAAATGCAGCCATTGAAG